>RJWH01006927.1:0-47029 GCA_004363575.1 Solenodon paradoxus | reverse complement strand
CAGTTAAAGAACCTGTACTCACCTGCTCCCATGGACACAAATCTACAACTGAATACGGAGTAATTCAGAAGTAATCCAGAAGGAGACCTCAAATCTGGACAAATAGAACTTCTACAACAAAAGATAAAAAGGTGGCACCCATATAGATCAGAGATACAGAGAAATGCTCTCACCAAGGAAGAAAGTCCCTACTCCCCAGCTCAGACAGTGAGGTGCAATTAGGAAGAGATATTTTAAGGTGTGGTCTTTCCATAGGATGTGGGGGAGAAGGCTGTGACCAACAACAGCACCTCAACTTTTTGACATGGTGGAGACAAGCCCTCAAATCCCAGCATAGAAAGCCAGAGAGAAATAAGCACAGGAAACAGGTGAAAATTAGAGACTAAAAACCAACCTTAAAGGGCCCACAAGCAGATTCACTAGCTCAGAGATACATGCAGTATCACTGGTCTGAATACTGCCTGACCCATAGGTGCAGGAGCCCCAAATACTACCCTTATAATATCTGCCCAAGAAGCAGGAGTCTTCAGGGACTTCCCTGCATCTAAATCACTGGCAGACACCATCTTGGAACACCTCACTGATAGTACTAGATCCCAAGCATGAATACTTCCTGAAAGGTCCACCCACACTTATAAAGTACCCAAGCTTCCTGAGAACCAAGCAATAACACAAAAGGGTCCACCCATATTGAACAGGCAGGACCAGCCCCTGCCAGCTGCCACCTGCCTGCTAACAGGCAGCCCACACCCCAACAGCCAGAAAATCTCAAGGCACAATTCTTGCAGCCTAGCCAGCTGGCAAACATGCTACACTTCCAGGAGTACAATTAGCCCATACACCCCTGCCATCACAGCCACTACTACCATTGCTATAGCTGATTTTGTGCATTGTTAACCGAAACTGTTGCTAAGGTCAGCCCCACGTGCAGCCACTACTGCAACCACGGCAGCCAGTCTCACACAACAACACGGCAAGCTGTTCTGTGCACCAGTTACCACTGCCAAGTGCTCAGTTTTGTGCACCACTCCACATCATAGGCAGTCTTCCCAGCCTGTGCGTCACTACTGGCCCCATGTCACTGCCACCAGCAGCCTTGCCACCCAAGTGTGCCTTCTGCAACTCAGTGGATCCTGTGTACCTCAGGCAGCCTCCATGAAGCTGACAAAGGCAACCTAGCCAGCAAGCAAATGTGCCATGTTTCAAAGTCACCAAGCAGGTCCCACCCACAGGCAAATGTATACGTCAATGGGCACATGTCAGCAGCTTTATCTACATGCTATATAGTGCTGCACAACACTGCTGGGACTGACTTGCAGCCCCATACACTCAATTCACTGCAGCCATATGCCAAGGCTGAACACACCAACTCAGCATACTAGAGTCAATGGCCAGGACCAAGCTCAGCCAACCCACCATAATGGTTGGGCTGATAGGCCAATATCTCTGATGAACAGAGATATAAAAATCCTCAATAAAACATTAGAAAACGGAATTCAACAATGTATTATAGAAGATCATACTTCTGCAGTCAATTAAGTTGAGTGTGCTCTTTTCCTCACAGGGAAATGGCTGCAAATGACAGCCTCCTTGGTACTGCATGCAGCTTGTTGCTTATATGGGTTTCTATAAAGACCTAGGAGACAGCCTCTTCTGGAGAACATTTCCATTTGACCTCACACTGCCCTCAATCTGGCCTCCAGAGAGGTATGTGGGGTGCCTTTGGAAAGCCCTGGGGCATAATGCCTAAGGTCCAATTTGGCCAAGTCATCATATTCATCCACATCGAGCTGCAACATTGATAAAATAGTCATTTTACCTAAAGCAATATACAGATTCCATTTGATCCCTATAAAAAGTTAAGAGAACTCTTCACAGAAATAGAAAAAAAAATCCTAAAATTATGAAACCACAAAATACCTCAAGTAGATAAAACAATACTGAGGAAAAAAAAAAAGGAAAAGGAAGTATCATGCTACCTGATCTCAAACTATACTACAAAGCTACAGTTATCAAAACAATAGACAACTGGGATCAAAACAGTCAGAGTTCAATGAAAAGAACCGAGAACCCAGAAATGAACCCACACATATACAGACAAGTAATTTACAATAAAAGAGTAAAGAGCATACAACAGATCAAAGAAAATTTCTTCAATAAATGGTGCTAGGAAAACTGGACAACCACACGCAAAAGAATGAAACTAGGCCACCATCTTACACCATATACAATTAATTCAAAATGGACTAAAGTCTTGAATATAAGATCTAATACCATAAAATATATAAAAGAAAACGTAAGTGATAAGCTCTTCAACATTGGCCCCAGTTATGTCTTTGTGGTATGATGTCTTTTTATCTCCAACAACAAGGGAAACAAAAGTGAATATAAACAAACACACTGAGTCAAATTAAAAAAACTTCTGCATGTAAAAGAGGCAGCCTACTGAAAGGGAGATTTTGGCAAACCATATATCAGAGATGAGGTTATTATGTAAAATACATAAACAGCTCGTATATCTCAACAACAAAATAAAAAATCAAACTGAAAAATGGGCAGATGATCTAAATAGGTATTTCACCGAAGAAGACAGACAGAAGGTCAACAGACACATGAAAAGGTATTCTTCATTGCTTATCATTAGGAAAATGCAAATCAAAACCACAATGAGGGATCACCTCACTCTTCTTAGAATGACTATTATCAAAAAGCTCAGAAACAGTGTTGGCAAAGATGTAAAGAAAAAGGAACTCTTGTGTACTGTTGGTAGATTGGTGTAGTCATTATGGAAAAATAGTATGATGAGTCCTCAAAATATTAAAAACAGACCTACCACTTGATCCAGCAATTCTATCTCTGGGTATTTAATGAAAGAATATGAAAATAATAATTTGAAAAGATATATACACCCCTATGTTCACTGCATCAGTATTCACACTAGCAAAGACATGGAGACAACCTAAATGCCCTCTGAGATGACTGGATAAAGATGGTGTGGTATATACACACCAAAATGTTTAGCTATAAAAAAGGATAGCACTTTGCCACTTGGAACAACAGTAATGGATCTTGAGAGGATTATGAAAAGGGAAATAAATCAGGAGAAAGACAAACCATATTTTTTCACTCATATATGAAATAAACAAAGCAAACAAACACAAAAACAAATCCATAAACTAACTACAGAATGTTGGTTACCAGAGGGAAGCGGGCTGTGGAATGGGTAGGTGATGAGGTCAAGGGGTTGGTGGTAGATGGCAACTGGACACTTGGTGGTGGATGTGTTATGGTGTTTACAATTGTTGCTATGTGAAGCTGCGTACCTGAAACTTATATAGTGTAGTAAATCAAAATTATTTCATATACTAAACTACTACTATGATTAGGAACTGTGAAATGGGGGTATTTTGCTGAAAATTATTCCAATATATGGAAGCTGTTCTTTAGCAGCTTTTTTCAAACTACTCCACAAACTACAAAATCATTTCTGCTTTCCCCACTAACTGTTATTAACAAATAAGACTTTTAAATTACTAGTCAAATTTAAGGACTGTCAGCCAAGAATCTAGGATTAATAGCACTAGTGCTCAAAAATGAATACATGCCAAATGAAAAATAAAATTAAATATTTCACATGTATATGATACAGCATATAAAAGATAATTCTTTAATGTTTGAAAGAATGGGTTTTTTCATTTCAAATATTTAATTGGTAGAATATAATTTGATATATTAAATCTGTGATCTACTTAATCTATAACAAACTTTTCAGAAATCACACTTTGTATAGTATGTTATATGATAAAATTAAACAGATGTATAAGCCTCAATATGGTGGAATTTCCTGAATTATTTCTAACCATTTCAACTGAAAACATAGTGGAAGAAATAGTTACACCAAGAAAATGCAACAGTAAATAAAGGATTTGTCAAATGTTTTCTGCATGTAAAAGGAGGATAAAGATTTATTAACTAGATCAGTAATTATTCCGTAAAACTAAGTCTATATCCAGATTAAATATATTAAATATTCATATTTCCTGAGGATAACAAGTAATAGTTTTTGATTATACTACCAGTTGCATTTATCAGAGGTACTATATAGAACAATTTGGATTCTTTGGAAACCAAAACCTTGTCGAAATGTTTTTGCCTATACCCCTAAAATTTTGTGGACTAATTATTGATTTTGTGGGTAAGTGTATAAATGTAGTACAACATCAAAACCAGGAAACTGACATTAGTACAATCAGCATACACTCACCAGATTTCACCAGTTTTGTTTGTACACATTAGGCTATTCAATTTTATTTCCATGTGTAAATTCATGCAGTCACCACGACAAAAACAAAACTGTTCCACAAGATCCTCCACAATGATGCTACCACACTATCCCTTAATACTCACACTTACTCCATTTTCGTGCTCCCTATGCAAACTTTGTGGTCCATAACACCTTATGATCACTAAGCTGTTTTACAGTTCTACAATTTTATCACTTCAAAACTTACATAAAGAAAATAATATTGTATATGATTATTAGAAACACCTTTTATTTTAAACACACTATAATTCCCTTGAGATCTACCACATTTCCTGTTTACTGCTGAGAAATATTCCTCAGTATGTTTGTACCTCAATGTGCTTAATCATCAACTTACTGTAGGACATTTTTACTCTTTTCAAAAAATTTTACCTGTTTCAAAGAGAACTGCTATGAAAATCTGACTACAGGCCTTAGTGTGAACACAGGTTTTCCTTTCTCTTGCATGTACATTTCTCTGGAGCACAAATGCTGAATTATATGGCAAGTATGTGTTTAGTATTTTAAAGAAACTGTCAAACTATTTTCCAGAGTGACTGTACCACTTAATATTTCTACCAGCAACGCAGGAAAAACCAATTGCTGACATCTTCACCAGAGTACAGTATATTATAGTTATTTAATTGTAGCTGTTCCAACAGGCAGAAGTGTCTTGTGGTTTTAATTTTATATTTCCCTAATAGATAATGATGTTGAAATGTTTTCATGTCTTTTACCCACTAATTGTTTTTTATTGTTGAGTTTGTTTTTCATCTATATTATTTTGCATTTGGTGTCATATCTAAAAATTCTTCATCTCCTAGGTCCTAATGATTTATGATCTTCTG
The DNA here is from genome assembly GCA_004363575.1 of Solenodon paradoxus. Lineage (NCBI taxonomy): Eukaryota > Metazoa > Chordata > Mammalia > Eulipotyphla > Solenodontidae > Solenodon > Solenodon paradoxus. The sequence continues at coordinate 41,878 of RJWH01006927.1, read as the reverse complement.
GTAAGACGTCTTTGAAAAGTTATGTGGTTCTATGACTTACATTTAAATCTATGGTTCACGCTTGATTTTCGTATAAGATGTGAAGTGTAGGTTGAGATTCCATTTTTGTCCTGCAGATATCCAATTGTTTCATTATCATTTGTTAAAAACACTATCTTTGATTCAATGAATTGGGTTTGAACCTTTGTCAAAAGTCAGTTGGCTGTACTTGTGTAGGGCTACTTCTGGGCAATCTAATTTGTTCCACTGACCTATGTGCTTATATCCCTCTGCCCGTACCACACTGGCTAATTCCTATGACTACATAAATATTAAAATGGGGTAGAATAATTCTTCTCACTTTACTACACTTTTAAAAAATGTTTATAGCTATTCTTGTTTTCTTTTTTTTTACCTTTCTCTGTGTGTGTGCAGCATATATATATATATATATATATATATGTATATTAGTACATATATTAGAGTAAGCTTTCCATATCCATAACAAATCTTCCTGGGATTTTAACTGGAGACAATCTATAGATAAATTTGGGAAGAAATAACATCTTTAGTATGTCATGTTTAGTATGTTGATTCTTCTAATCCATGAACAGAGACATCTTTCCATTTATTTAAATCTTTGATTTCTTTCATTAGAGTTTTAGTTTTTAACATGTGAGGCTTAATACATGTTTTGTGGGACTCGTACTCAAGAATCATATTTTATTGTTAGGCAACTGCAAATAGCATTGTGTTTTAAACTGTGATTTCCAGATTTCCTTTGCTAGTATATAGAGATGAAGAATTACAACTGATTTTGTTACGCTCAACTCAAATTGTTGATGAGTTCATTCATTAGTTCTGGGAGTTGGCTTTGTTTTTTTAGTTTCCTAGGGTTTTGCACATTGACTTTTATGTCATCTGCAAATAGGAATGTCTTCATTTTCTTTTTTCCAATTTATATACTTCCTTTTCTTGCATTATTATGATGGCTTTCAGCACTAGAATGAATAAGACTGGTAAGAGTGAGCATCCTTGCCATCTTTCCATTGTGAGGAGGAAAGCATTTAAACTGAAATTTTCTCAAAGATATAATGTTTATGTCTAAATTTATTGATTTTTGCACGTGGATGTCCAGTTGGTCCAGGACAATTTGTTGGAAAGACTATCCTTTCTCCATTGGTTTGCCTTTGCTACTTTGCTAAAAATCAGTTGACTATAGAGTCAAGTGTCACTTAACTATGTTTTGGTCAAGTGATGGTCCACATAAGCAACAGTGATCCCAGTAGATTATACCATATAGTCTTGGCATGTAGTAGGTTAAAATATCTAGGTTTGTGTAATTACACAAATACACTCTATGATGTTTCATTCATACAACTCTGACATTGCCTAACAGTGCATTTCTCAGACTGCATCTCTCTCTTTAAATGATGCATGACTGTGTCTCTATGAATCTATTTCTGGCCTCTCTTTTCTGTTCTGTTTGTTTATTCTTTTACAAAATACTACACTATCCTGATTATTGGAGTTTTAAAGTATTGAAGTCAAGTAGTGTCAGTTCACCAACTCTGTTTTTGTTCTTGATTATCCTAGGTCTGTGCCCTTCCATAGACACTTCAGATTCAGTTTGTTGAGATCCATTAAGCAACTTTCTAGGATTTTGACAGGAATTGCATTGAATCAACAGATCAAGTTATGAAGAACTGACTCAAAAATTTTGTCTTCCTATCAATGAACATGAAGCATCTTTTCACTTATTTTAATCTTCTTTGATGTCTTTCATCAGTTTTGTGCTTTCTTTGTATAGATTTTATACATATTATATTAAATTAATATACAAGTATTTCATTGTTTTTGTTGTTAATATATTCTTTCTTGGGTTAAATATATTCCTAAATATTTTATTCTTTACAATGCTACATTAAATGAACTACTTTTTCCTTTCTTTCTTTTAGCCCTGGGTCTTGAACCCAGGTCCTTGGGCTTTACATGACCTGAAACCTTAGTCAATGAGCCACAGGGACGCACTAAATGAACTGTTTTCTTAATTTAATTTTCAGATTTTTCACTGCTGGAGTTCAGAAATACAATTAATAGCTGTACATTGATTCTTTATTCTACAAATCTGATAAATACATTTATTACATCAAATAATCTTTTAATAGATATCTTAGGATTTTTCTATATACATGATCATATCCTTTGCAAATACAAATTCTCTTTGTTTACAATCTAGATGTCTTCATTCATTTTTCTTGAATAATTCCCCTAAAATGTTCAGGGCAATGTTGAATAAAGTGCCAAGACAGCAGACATCCAAGGCCCTTATGCCCGATTTTGAGACAAAGTATTCAGTCTTATATCATTAAATATGGAATTAGTCATTAGTTTTTCTTAGATGCATTTTATCATATGTCAAAGAAATTCCTTTTACTCATAATTTGAATGTTTTTATAATGAAAGGGTATAGAATTTTACTAAGTGCTTTTATTTTATCTGTTGACTTTTCTTTATGGATGTTTTTGCTTACATTTTAGTCTCTTTTCTTGCTATAGGTATATTCAGACCTTCTATTTCTTTTTAAGTTAGTTTTGATAGCTTTCCTCTTTTCTAGAAATTAGTCAAGTTCATCTATGTTACCTGCTTTGTTGGCATATGATTTTTCATAGTATTCTCTTATAATCCTTTTTATTTTTGTAATGTCATTAGTAACATTCTCTTTTCATTCCTAATTTTAATAACGAGTCATATTTCTTTTTATTAGTCAAGATAAAGACTACTTAACATTTTTTGTCTTTTCAGGTAGTCAAAACATTTAATTTTCCTTGTTTTTCTGTTCTCTCTTTCATCTCTAGTCTTCCTTTTTAGTTTTCCTGCTTTCAGATTAAATTTGTCTCCCAGTTTCTTAAGGTAGGTTAGGTCATTATTTTTCAATATAGGCATTCATAATAATAAATTTCCCTCTAACCAGTTTTTGCTGCATAGCCTAAATTTTATTATATTGTATTTTAGTTTTCATTCATCTTAAAATATTTTATAATTTCCTTTGTAATTTCTTTTACCCATGGGTTATTTATTGATAGTCTGTGGCTTGTTATTTCCCCAAATTTCCTTCTGCTACTGTTTTCTAATTTTTACTGATTGGTTGCTAGAGAAGGTATTTTGTATGATTACAATCCTTTTAAATTTATTGAGGCATATTTGATGGATATATACAATCTATCCTACATAATGTTCTATATGCACTTGAGAATAATGTATTTTCCTGTTGATGAGCAGAATGCTACAGTCGTCCATTAAATCTAGTGGAATTATCATGCTGTTCAAGTCTTTCTTTGGTGATCTTCTGCCTAGTTGTTATATTCATAATTGAAAGTTGAGTAGTGAAGACTCCAACTTTTATGTTAAATTATTCATTTCTCTCTTCAATTCTGCCTGATTTTGCTACATGTGTTGTGGGGCTCTGGAGTTAGATGTATATATGATCATAATTGTATTCTTGATGGACAGAACTTTTTAGTATTATAAGATGTCCTTCATATCTAATAACAATTTCTGCTTTAAAGTTTATCTGATATTACTATAGCTGTTCCAGGTTTTTTTTGGTTACTGTGTGATGGAAAATCTTTTTCTATCCATTTACTATAAATCTATTTGTGTCTTTGAATCTAAAATGTGTCTCTTACAGATTGCATACAGTTCAGTCATATTTTTTCAATTTATTCTTTCAATCTCTACCTTTTAATTGGGATGTTTAATTTACTCTTAATGTACTTACTGATAACATAGAATTTATGTTTATAATTCTGCTATTTGTTTTCTCTATATATCATTTCTTGTTTCTATATTCCGCCAGTCTTCTTTAGTGTTAGATAGATATTTTCTAGTGTACCTTCTTTAATTCCCTTGAAATTTATTACATTTTTGAGTTATCGTTTTATTGCTTGACTTTTAGATGCTAACACCTTCATTTTAAAAAATCAGGCTCAGATTATTATAAGCTTAATTTCAATAGTATACAAGCACTCTGATCCAATATAGCTCCATTCTCTCCTTCATGCTGCTATTTTCATGCCAATTACTTCTTTACATATTTTATGGTCACAAACATAGATTTTCAATTATTCATGCAGCTGTCTCTTAAATCAGTTATAAGAAAAGTTACAATAAAATATATTTATATTTACATATGTAGCTACCTTTATTAGTGTTCTTTATTTTTTCTTATGCTTTTAGTTATTGTTTACTTTTGAGCCTAAAGGACTACTACTAGCATTTCCTGTAGGGCAGATTTGCTAGTGATGGCTTTTCTGTTTTTGTTTATATGGGGATATCTTAACTTATCTTTCATGTTTGGGGGATAGTTTTCCTGAAATAGACTTATTGGTATTTAATTTTTTTCTTTTTATCATTTGAAATGTTATCCCATTGCCTTTTGGCCTCCATGCTGGTTTTGAGTTTGATTAGGATGTATCTTGGGTTTTTCCCTCCTTGTAGTTTGATGAGCTGCTTGGATATGTGGATTTATGTTTTTCATCAGATTTGGGAAATTTTGTGCCATTATTTCTTCAAATATTCTTGCTATGCCTTTCTATTTACTTCTGGCACCCAGTAATACAAATGTTGGTATTCTTGGTGGTATTACATAGGATTCTGAGATTAATTTTTCTCAATCTTTTTTTCTTTCTGTTCCTCAGAATAAGTAATCTTAATGGATATATCTTCAAGTCAGTCAGTTCTTTCTTCTGTCTGCTCAAACCTATTGTTGAATCTCTCCAGTAATATTTTCATTTCAGTCAATGTACTTTTAACTCTAGAATTTTCACTTGGTCTTCTCTTTAAAATTTTTCTCTCTTTCTTGATAGTTTCTGTTTATTAAGATACCATTTTCAAACTTTCCTTTGGTTTTTCAGACATACTTTATTTATTTGTGTTTTAAAATAGCTGATTTAAACTCTTTTTCTAATAAATACAATATCTGGATTTGCTCAGGGACAGTTTATACTGATTGCTTTTTCCCCAGTATATGATTCATACTTCGTTTTCTTACAGTCTTAATTTTTGCTGAAAATTTGACATTTTAAATAATGCATCAACACTGGAAATCAGAATCTCTCCTCTTCCAGGGTTTATTGCTGTTTATGCTCCTGTTTGCTTGCCTAGTGACTTTTGAAATTAATTCTGAAAAGACTATATCCTTTGTGGTGTATGGTTATGTTTGCTTGGCTAGCTTCATTTTCAGGTGGGGGCTGCGTATCTGTTATGGGATAAATCTTCAACACTTAGCCAGAGAGCTGACAACTTTGACTTAGCATTCAATTTCTGCTTGCATAGCCTGAAAGTTGGTCAGAGTTGATTGTCCTTACAGATTTTTCCTGAACATGTGCACAGACATAGACATATGCTTGGCCTTACTGACCAAAGGTAAACCTTTGGCTAATTTTCAGAGTTCTGGAAAAGTTGATGCCAACATTTTTTTCCCCCAAATTCTTGTTTTCATGGAAATGAGAACTATCAAAGATCCTTATTCTTCTAATTTTACTGACATCATCTGTTAATCTGCTATCTTAATACAGTATTACCTATGTTTAATCATAAATGAAGTCATTTTTAGATCCAAACAATCTGCAAATGGACTAGAAGGGCAAAGGGGCTAAGATGCTTTGCCTACAGTGACCTGAAAAGAACTGAATGAAATTGGAGGTAGGGGACACTGTTCAAAGTGGTTTTATATAATAAAATAATTTACCATTTTAATAATGTTACATCTTAAAATACATTTTATATCTTAAAATAAAATGTGTTATGCTAAAACAAACCAATGTGAAGATGAATAACAGAGGGTATAGGAACTCCATTGACAAAAAAATGGTATGTGGAGAGTGAAGATCAAATTCTGATTGTGTGTCTTGGTTTATTGTGAGTCACTGTGCGAGCAAAATGAGAAAACCAAATTTTGGTGCCATACATATAAAGGACTAAGTAAGCACATTATTACATGAATGACATTGAATTCTGGTAAAAATCAGATAAAGTCATGAGTAATATAAAGAATTAACTGGGTACTATTTAATATCTATAGGATGTGGCACTACCGTTAGGATCAGTGGAACAGTCTGGTTTTCTTTTTAGAACAGATCTAGAAGACATTTATAAAGCCAAAGCAGTGAAGGAGTGAACTAGTCTCAGTGACAGGGCCCATATATGAAGCGAAAATAAGATTTAAACTCAAAGACATGTACTACATGCAAAGTCTTCCCCAATCCCCGCTACTTCCCCTTTTGTAAATATGGTGCTTGTCTCTCTGACTAGGTAACAACTAAATGAGATTCAGTCTGACAGTTTGAGTCTATAGCTACAGAGTTCTCTTGTTGAAAAAAATCTCAACAGTCTAAGCCAATCAAGAAAGTCATTAATTGTTCCCTTAAAAAAATGTCTCTAGCCTGGAGATATTTCATTTAGGTATAATAATCAGCTAAGTCAATACAATATAGGCATATTGAGCTATTAAGACTTTGACTTTGAAATGGAATCGCACTAAGTTTATCAATAGTATCAGAACATTTAGGATAAATATTGAACATATCTGTACGTTTAATAAACTATTTTTATACCAAATTATATCAGTATTCAAGAAGGTTTTTATTATTAGTTGACAAATGAGGTACAGAAAATAAAATATTGTATATAATTTAAATGTATTGAAACATTTTAAGAAACATAATTTAGTTGTAAAACCTGATTCAAAGTACATTTTAAATTTTGCTAAATTTATTAAATAATTTGTATTCAAAATCCCAACAGCCAATTTCAGCGTATGAAGCCATAAGCTATAAAATGTATAAATATTCCCATATGATTCTAAAAATTAAAAGCTTAAAAAACTTACTGATTCTTTGTGAGTAGCAACTTCTAAGAATCTTCTTTAACTAGTGTATGCATAATAATAATTCAAAGGGCTACAAAACTATTTGAAAGTAATGATCCAAAAATGATCTGTAGGAATAGATTAAGTTGGAGTTCAGAGGATGTGGGCTTCTACTTTCCATAATAAGAAAACTGGATAAAATATAAATAGACTACTCCGGTTTAGTTTTTCCAATTTAATTGCAATTCCAATCCAATTGTTTTTGGGATTAAAAGGGAAAAGACCAATAAAGAATACATCTTCCACTGAACTGTGAAAAAGTCTAACACTAGTCTAATTAGAAAAAGTAATAATCCCTTGCATCATCTGAAGTATAAGCATATGTGAATTGTGGCATAAAACTATGGATTAAAAAACTGAAAAAGGGAAATAACTTTTACATGCTTATATACTGTTCATTAATATTTACATGTATTATTATGCATATCAATGTCTTAAAATAACATTTTAAGTCCTGCAAGTCCTGAGAGTACTGATGTTACAAATTTCCACATACACACCATATATATGCTTAAGCCAAATATGATGTGAGTCTTTTAGCTCTCTTAGTTCATAATCATAAAGGTAGTAAGTTACAGACTTGAAGGAAACTCATCTTAGCTTCTTCTGAATATGTAATTATTACATCTTTGTCATTATTTCCCCTCCATCCCTTCTCATCCCATTCGCATCCCATAGGACTCAAAAACAAAACCTAAAATATACGTCCAGATTTTACTTTCTTCCTACTCAGCAATTCCAGAAAGCTTGATAACTCTGTAAATGTCTCTAGCTATCTTTCAAATACTATGTTCTAGAATTCTGACAAACTAGAACGAACTTTAAACTATCTCCACCCACTTCCCACTACATTACACCCTCCACTTCCCGACCCCCAGATGAAGGTTAGGTTGATAAATGGATTTTGGAGATGAAATAAAGCCAGACATCAAATAACTTACTTGAAATCCATCTCTTACCTTCTGTACTTAACCCTGGACTTGATGTGAACTTGGCTACATCAACAATTTTGACAGCAAATTGCTGCCCAGTTTCTCTGTTGATACATCGTCGTACAACACTGAAGGGACCCCTAAAAAGAAAAAAAGAAAGACAAGCTTAATTCACTGACTTTCTTAAGTTCCTATTTCCCTTCAACATCTTACTAATGTGTCATTGTCTACTATAGTCACAGCCTTCAAAATCAATCTAAATAATGTAATATTGAACATATTTTTTCTATAACTCATAAGGGTTGTTATTAATGCTATTAAAACAAAAGAAAGAAAATTCAAGTCATTTTTTAAAATTCTAAGGAGTATTTTTATATTCAAGGCAAATAATCTTCATAATAATCTATACACTTTATCAATACGTTAAACGAAATAAACCCCTCATAGAGGTAATCTATGTAGTTTTCATGTTTAAAACCAGAAAATTAAATCATTCTTGATCCCATCCTCTCATTTTACCCATCACTTTATCTAATCTTCACTAACAAGTCCAGTGAGTTTCTCTCAAATATCTCCTGATCTTGTCTACTTACTCTATTCGAAGCTATTATCATTTGTTACCATTACTATCGAAAAGGTTGTTTCTCCCATCCATTACCGCATTGATGTTTTAAAAGTGAAAATCTAATATCATGCTCCTGCATAAAACTCTAGGAGAGAAGGTATTGCAACACATATACTTAGTCAAGAATCAAAATATAAAAATAATTCCTAAATAAAATAAAATATATATGCCAACAAAATCGAGGCAAAAAACTTGAATGGGCACTTTACAAAGAGAAAGCCCTGGTGATTTGGTCTTCAACAACCTCTCATCTGACCTGAAATCACACAGAGAAATCCTCTCTCTCTTCCTCAGACTTCAAATTAGAATACTCTAAGTTGCATGAAAAGAAAGTTATATCTACCAGCAGAGTCATTGGTCCAGTCATTGGCTTATAGAGTCCTCTCCTTAATCTAAATGAATGGCTCTCAATATTGGTCACACAACTGAATCCAGTGGGATAACTGATAAAATACCAATGCCTGGGTCCAGGGTCCAGGCATTAAATACACACACACCACACACACACACATACATGAATTCCTTATGATTAACAGATGTAAATATCTGAGCTAAACATAATCAAAGACAAATTTATACATGTTTGAACTACTATTAAATAATACAGAATAAAATAGTAATCAAATACTAAAGTTGATTTGAAGGCTAGTATGGTGGTTTAAGTTATTAAATATACATACACGTATGTGTCTGTATTTTCCCCCTTCTCGGGAAAAATAAAATAAAACACATTCATTGCCTTTTAGAGATAAAAACAGTGCACTTATATACATATGGTCAGTCAGCAGGTAGATAAAAGTTCCTCTGTACTAGAACACTTGTGATATGGCTTGACTTCAAATACGTTTGTCTTTATTCTTTTAAATAGAGGACAAGCAAATGAATATAATTTAACCCAGACGTAAACATTTCTCTCCGATCATATGAATTAGCTGATTTCACCATGCCATCATCATGGCTTCATTTACAACACAGCTTCAAATCTCTCTTTAAGCAACCTAACAAAGCTAAACTGGAAGGAAAATAAAATAGATAATAATGTACTTTTCTGAATTCTATAGAGAGAGGACGTTTTTGACAATCACTTAAAACTGGTCAAAGATTTTTCCTGTAAGAAAACAATATAACAAAAAGAGGCAGGACTCCCACAAACGTTTTCTTTCTCAATCTGGATACCTTATTTATGACTACTTATCCTGACAACAGCAAGCAATTTCAGGAAATGCTTAATGTAATTGGTTTTTGTCCACACATAAACTCTTGGGACTCTTTATACATATACATACATACATAAATACATACATATATATACACACACATACACAAACACACACACACACACATATATATAATTTGTGTAGTATACTTCAATACATGACAGCTTTTTGGAAATTTTCTGAGATTTGAATAGGGATTATTCATGGTTAATTGAGTCAATTCTTTACTTCTGCCTGTTTGAACAAAGGTGAGGAAAAGAGCAGTTTCTTCCCCACCCTTTTAATAATAGCAAAATTAAGGAAGTTAGTAGGGAAAAGAGAAAGGAAATAGAGACCCCAAAAAAGTACAAAAAATCTTGTTGTGAATAAAATCTAATCCTCAATTTAAGTTAATTTTATCATGAGACAATGAAAATGAGTTTATATATTCATTATTGATTAACTGAAGACAGATCACAAACAAACATTTCAAAGGTCTGTCCCTCAATGCCATTCAAGGGATTGGCAAGAGTACACTTAAAAGACGTTAAAATGTACTTAAATTTTTCAAGTAGAAACTCAGAAAATTGACAAAGATTTAAATGTGTGTGTAATGTCTACCATTTTAGCCAGATTCAACTATATTTATTTGGTTGCTAGGTGAAAGAATAGGAAGTGATGAGAATATATGACTTGGTCTCCCATTTTAAGGTCTTTAGGGAGAAGGTAGAATAAAGTATGTGTAAAGCATCTACTGAATTATACTTATTGATTATATTTGAATGATGTCATGTGACAGTAAAAATTCAGAAGGTCTAGGCTTAAGTATGGCCGATATCCTTTTTGATGCTTGATATTTTATCCTCAAATTTTTTAAACTATGGTACAGTCAATTCTTGAATATTTATATGGAGGGAAACATTGATACAGCTGTAAGCCATCATTATAAACCACTATCTCATATTTCCACCACTAATTCTGGCCAAGGTAGTAATCAAGATAGAATAAGGTAACTGATGGCATTTCCGATTTGATGAAATATATATTCTCTACTCAACTTCAATAAGAATACTGAATATTGATTGGGATTGTGGCACAAAATTCTACTGCGGCAGATGGTTGCTTGCAGAATTCTGTTTTTAAGCAAAAGATTAATTAAACTAGAATGTTACAGGTGAATATTGCTATAACATCCTTAAGGTTTTGTAAAGAATGAAGCTGTATCTCTATGCAGATACAGACTAATCTCCTCTAATTTTCATTTATGTGAAGAAAGGTTAAGTCTAGAAAATGAATAATTCTGATACTTGGAGTAAATACATCAAAAAAGGAGTTTAGAATTAAATGAAATTATTCTAGAATACAGTATGTTGGTTTCCAGAATAATTGGGTTGTCTTACCACAATGCATCTAATTTATTTCCCAAATCCCAGTAAAATACCAAAGGAGTTTAAATTGTTTTCAAAAGACTGAGAGAACAAGAAATAAGATGATAATGGTAATCAAATCTGGGAAGCAAGAAAGCAGATGTAGTAATGATAACTGACATCACATACTTGGGCAAGCTGAATTACAAAGAGAAAATAAGGAAAGCTCAGAACCAAACCCTACACGACAGAATTCTCAAGAAGTTCATGAGCCAGTAGCACTAGATAACTCTAGAACTAAGGGAAAGACAGGGTGGGGCTATAATGAAAAGGTCTAAATGAAACCTATAGAGAAGCAGTTAGAGTCCTAGATTCCCTCCCTCTACTCCATGCCATGGGGTAACTATCCCGCCCACATCCTAACAGAGGTTCATTTTCTGGAAAGAGTAAAACATAGGGTCTTAGAACATAGACACAATGCAGTTGAGGAAAGTAAGGGGATTATGTGACCATACATAACTGAATGTACATAGCACTAGCCCCTTCCCCCTCAAGAGTGACAATGTTAGAAGCCATAACTTTACTCTTCAGGCGGGCTTTCTATGCAAGACTCTAGTGAATATCTGACCAGTTCAGAAGGAAAGACCTAAAGCAAATGACATGAGGTTGTTCAAATTATTCAACCAGATCATCCTCCCTTGAAACCTAACGTCAACTATTTCCACCTGAAAGTTCAGTGTTCACAATCAGCTTTCAGTCCCTCTGCCAGGGTTTCCAACCTTAGCACTACTGACAATTTTGGCCTGGCTAGTCCTTGGTTGTGTGAGGATTTCCTGTGCATTGTAGGATGCTTACAACATCCCTAGACTGTACCCACTTAGGATACCAGTAGCAATCTGTTTTGACAACCAAACCTGTCTCCAGGTATTGTCAAATGTCCCCTAGGAAGCAAAATCGACCCTGATTATTGAGAAACACTACTCTAATCCTAATCATGAGAAGATAGCCAAGCTCTCAAGACATCTGGAGGAGTCTCTAATTTAGAAGACAGAGAGCAAAACAAACCAAGGTCAATTTAAAGGAAACTGACTAAGAAAACTTCAATCTAACATTAATATCCTCAGAAAGCTATGACTGAAACAAAATCAGAAATTTCAGAAAACAGAGAGCTCTTGATAAATAAACATATGAAGAAATCTCAAACTCAATAGACAGGCTTGGTTAAAGTTGAAGTTAAAGTTGAGGGAAATTTTCCAGAAAGAAGAGTAAAAAGAACTAAGAAAACAGAGTGGAGGAAATCAAAGGAATAATCCAAGAAATTTCCCCAGAACTTTAATCAGGAGTTGCCCAAATTAAAAGGATTCACACCATGTACTCAGCAAAATAGAGAGCAGACCCACATTCACACACACCACTGTGAAATTTAAGAACACTATGAGCCAGAAAAACGTTTTCCAATTTCCAGAAGTTGAGGTAAGGGGGTACAGGGAGGGGAGGATGGATCAAATGGATCAGTATTCAGAATGGCTCCAGATCTCTCAATGGTGACACTGGAAGCAAAAAGACAATGAAACACCTTCAAAATCATGAAGAAAAATCATTTCTAACTTTTCATTGTACACCCAGCCAGGAAAGTCAATAATCATTAAGATGTTTTCAGACATAAAAGAGCTAAAAAAATTAGCTGCAATGCATCCTTGCTGAAAAAAATCGTTAGCATAGATCTGTTTGTCAAAACAAGAGTGGATTTGAAAAAGGATGCCAAGGGACAGCAAATAGGAGATCAAAGAAAACACACCAAGGGAACAGAGCCAACACAGAAGACAGATAAAGGGAACCCCTGGAAGTACAAGGAAGCAAGATCTCAGGCTGACACCTGTGTACCCAGCACTGAGGCTAACGAATTCAGATTGAGGGCTAAGATTCCCATCGCCAATGACACCTTTTTAAACCTGAACAAAGAAGTACTGGGGGAGCTGGGCCCAGAGTCTTCTCTTCCGCCTTTTCTGGCCAAAAGCTGATAAAATTCTTGTTCTCTGCTGCCTGATCAGCAGATGACTGTTATTCACTCCACAGCAATGTTCTCCTTTGGCCTATTCCTGCTGGGTGTTCAGTACCCAGCAGCACACTACAGCATTTATGTATGTGCTGCCTGTGAAGGGCCCCATGTCCTGGGATTTACCTGGGACTTTGCCAACTGACTCCCCAGAAGGGGATCATATCTGAAGCCATACGGTGGACGAGAGATTCCATTTGGCTTCTTGTTTCCTGGAAGTCTTCACACAACAGAGGCAATATTGCCCTTTCCTTATGCAGCTAAATTTTTATTTGATACTCAGTTTTTAAAGACTAAATAATATACTGTTTAGGGGTACATGAACAGGAGGTAAAGCTATCAAGAAAATCAAAAAGAATGATGAATGCAATAACCAGGACAGTGGTTATAGGGGGAGGGAGGTTATGACTGGAAAGGAACACAAAAGGAGATTTTAAAGGCACTAATAATATTTTATTTCTTAACCTGCATGATGGAATCATGGATTTTAATTTTTCATATACATGTATGTATACACACACACACCACAAATTCTAGACAATCCTCCATACATCTATTTCCAGTTTAAAAAGTTGTTTTTCTTTTTGTTCATATTTGAACATTTTATATTTAGTATAATAGTTCAGCAGCTCAGTGTATGTTGGGTCAGTTTTTTAATGGCTCTGGGGTACATCCCTAAGATCTTTACAATCAAAGGAGGTCTTCATATTTTACATATCTGTACAGTACATATTATTTTAAATGACTTGATATATATAAATGAAGAAAAATAATGTCTGCATCTCAAATATACTAAAATCATTATGCATTACCTTCATCGTAATTTTACATATAGTCAAAACTAAATTATTTTAAATACTTTAAGTTGTTACATGTAGACTTTGGGATGACATCTGGAATATAAAGTTCTCATCCTATGAGAGGTTTATAAACAAAAACACATCATTTCAGGAAATATTTGATAAATGGGGTGAACTTCCTGTTCATGTCACAGACCTAGAAGTTTTACTGCATTTATAATGAACTGTGTAATATACCACAAGAGATGTAAGAAAATTAAACAAGAGCCAACTAATAAAAGGAAAAAGGCTTAAGATAAGTGAAGTTCAAGAATAAATTTATACACATACACAGCTGATATACAAATAATATTCATTTGTGTACTGTATACTTGGGAATTCACTTATTAAAATTTATTTGCAGGGCACACTGGTGGAGTGACAGTTTGGTATACCATCTTCGAGAGCACAGTCTACGTACAAGGATCCAGGTTCTCATCTCAGGGCTGGGGTGAACCACCAAGATGAACAACCAAATAAAAAAATAAAGCACTTCTTCTGCCTTTCTTTGCCTGCCTGCCTGCATTCCGGCCTGCACCTTTCCTTTAAAAAAATAATCATTCCTAACCCCCAAAGCAACACTTGTGGCACTTCATGATCATTCCTAGACATGTGCACGCAGTGAAAACTGAGTCATCTGACATGCGTGTTTTACCAGCCAAGGTTGAACAAGGTGTCATCTTCTTTCAGCTTTCATACTGAAAATGCGTGTTATTTTTTGCCATCTATTTAGTGTGTTTCGGGCATTTTATGCTTTTTGCTAATGATTTCACTATTTAAAATGGTTAACTGCTGATTGACAGACAGTTGGGTAAAGATGTGATAGAGACCCATAATGGAATATCACTCAGCAATTAAAAAATGAAATTTTCCCATTTTTGATAAAACGATGAACTTTCAGGGTATTATACTCCATGACATAAGACAGAGAAAAAAATATAATTTCACTCGTATGTAGAATATAAATGAACAAACAAAACTCTTATGTACAGAAAACAAAAGACTTGTTCCCAGACAGGAAATCAGAAGGAGGTGCAGGGGGGTAGGTGAAATGGGTAAAGAGGATCAAGTCTTACAGTGGTGGATGGAAACTAGACTTTTGGTGGTGATCATAAGGTAGTACATACGGATTTCAAGTTATAATGCTGCACACCTGAAATTTATATGTTGCTATAAACCAACATTACGTCAATAAAATTTTATAAAAGGAAATGGACCCCAAGTACAGTGCTCAAGTGTTTTCAGTGTACCTAACTACAATAAGGCTGTGATGTCTCTTACAAAGAAAATAAATGTATTAGATAAGCTTCTTTCAGACATGAGCTCAATGTTCATGAATTAATAATATATGTGAAATAAGATGTCTTTAAAAAAGAAACACCTAAGACAGGCTGTGCACTGCTTAAAGAAAACATGACTAGAGGCTCACAAGAACCTAGCCCTGTATTTCCCTAGGAGAAATGTTTTACTATTCACTCACTCTGTGTTTATGATAACTGCACAGAACATAACTACTACAGATAACACCACTGTTGTGTGTATATATACAAACACATATATACACATATATCATGCATTTATTTTATGTAATATAGTTTCAATATGTAATATTATGCTATGTATATACATTAAATATAAATCCAATGAGTACGCGGTATAATTTACTCAAATATCTGATGAATGATGATGTATCAAAAATGACAAAGTAGGAACAAACAAGTCACTGATTATATCACACATTTTTATATTAAGTATATAAAATCCTGGTATTTCTAGATATTTCTGTCCATTTACTTGATTTGTATCTTCCCACTACTTTTTGTACAGCTCTAAGGTTAGGAAATGAAGGAAAATAGATGGTGGGTGGGTAAAAAAGAAGAAAAGCAAAAAGAGAGTAATAATGACATTTGCTATAAGAAAAATCTTGAAAATTATACTTTACAGACACACAAATGCATAAAAAAACAATACCTGATAAAGATAATGGTCTTTTCTTATTTCAACACTATAGCTTAGTCATTGTCACTAAATAAGAGGTTATACATATCATCTCATCAATAAATCCTTTTCTTGTCTTTCTGTGGTTTTATGGCAGTGATAGGGAACACAGATATTGTTTACTTTTTTTCTCTTTAGTACTTCTGGTACCCATCCTAACACCACCCACCAACTGGACTGTTTTAGATAAAGTAATTAAACCAAAGGAAAAAAGTTTGCCCAGTCACTGCTACTGCTAAAGAAATACACCTGAAGTGGAAAATTATTAAAACGAAAGACTCAAGAACTGTTCCATAAATGTTAACAATTAAAGACTTGACAAAAGGAATTAAGCTTGGTACAACATAGGTTGTTCCTTGAAAACAGAAAGGGGGGGCTAATTTGAAAATGTTGGCAATGGATCTCCAACAAACTAAGCAAATCTGGCTCAACTGTCAAAGCTGAGTAATTCCTAGACTTAAGATTAGCATTTGCCAACTCTACTTGTATCGAAATAATTAGTACCTCTGCCAAACTGTGAGAGTTCAGTGAAAAGTTTAAGTGGACCTCATGTTAGCTTTTATCTAGCACACCATCTTCTGTTTTGAGTTCACATATGACACATTTATCATTTACTACTTTTAGGAGAGGACTACAGAGCATACACAGCAGTCTCTGCTAATCTAAAAGGTCTGGAAAATTTGATTGTGTGTGTCTGTGTCTGTGTTTGAAGGGCTGGGATTAGAGGTAAATTAAAGGGGGATATATGGGCTCTAGGTCTTTACTAGCTTATATATAATGGAGCATATATCTAGGAGAGTTGCTAAAAGTGAAGGAAAAGATTTTTATAATAGGTAAGAAACAGGAAAGAGAGTAGACATAGGAGGAAAGAAATGAAAAAGAAAGATAAACAACCCCAAAGTAAGAACTTTTGATTTACTGAATATGTTTACGTCTTCTTAGCTAAGTTATAAAGAACTTTTACATATAGATATTGAAGCACTTTTTAAAAGTCTACTAATACTTGAACATTTTACCTTATTCATTTATCTCATTTTCCCCAGTGAAAATAAAATAAAATACAAAGGACAAACAAAAAAGATTAACAAACCAATTCTGACCCTCAGAAAATTCCCAATCTAATAGATTGCCTTTGGTATATATGATTACTTACTATTATTTAGCATAGTGGATACTTAATGTATACTTAGTATAATAAAATTTAGTATAAAGTTACAGAAAAAAGTATTAAAACAGTCTAATATCAAGAGTCTATTATATGTATTTAGGAAGGTGGTCAGAGAAGGCCTCTGTGAGACAGAGACACCTGAGAGTAATAAGTTTTTTGAGTTGACATAATAGAGAGGATTCCAGTGATTAGTAGTATGCGCAAGAGCCTAGAGCTGAGTGAAAGCACTGTGAGTGCCAGTTATCCCAAGCCGTTTGGTTTTGTGGCATGGAAATGTGGAGGATCAGAGTGACTGGAAAAGGAGAAGATGGTCAGAGATCATTGTTACAGAAGAGCGGAGAATGGGCTGAGGAGTAGGTGGTGGCCAGTCAGGAAGTTATTACACTAGGGCAAAAAAAGAGGGGATTAACACCTAAATCAATACAGTAGAGGTAACTAAGAGACAGTGAATAAAGAGAACTTGTTAGAAATTTGCTCCTGATCTTTTCTAGTAGTGTTCTGAACTTACTTTTAGCGAGTATTAACATGATCACAATTGTCAAATACTTTTGTGTATAATCCAGTCTTTCTAAACTGAAACAAATAAGTACGGAAGTCTGACAGCATGAAATTCTATAATTCATATTTATATTAAAATGTGTTCTGTTAATGTGCTAATTTGAATTATTTTCAAAATGCTACATTAACTTGTAATAGTATTGTTGCCTTCTAAATAATTACAATTCTACAGCTAAGATTGGGAGGAGGAAATTAGTATTTGGGCTCAGAAGTTGCTATCTTCATTAACAGATCTTTTTTTCAGTGATACGTCTATGGAGTACTTTAATCTCTTCCCATTCAGTTTTATGGGTCTCCGTAACAAGTCAGACTTACTTCTGAGTTAAATGAATTCAACTACCTAGTAAGGTTTTCCCCTTTTTAAAATTTTACTGATGAGACACTGCATGATGACAATTATGTAAGTTTAAGGTGAGCATCATCATAAATCAACATCAGTATATAATAAATTTACCACCAATAGTCCAATTCAATCCCTTACCATATTATTGACCCCCTTCACCCAATTTGCCCTTCCCTCCTCCTGCTTCCCTTTGGATAGCCACTAATTTGATTCTATAGACTAAAAGTCTAATTTTGTTTGATTTAGTTCATTTGTTTGATTTCTCTACATCTGATGAGCAAAATTATGTTTGTCTATCTCCTTGACTTATCTCACTAAGCATAATTCCTAAGTCAAATAAATCAGAAAGCCAGTAAGACTTTTTCTATTGCTAATTTTAGTTCTATCAGAATTATGGACAATTCATATAGTAGCACAAAAACAAAAATGTGACTAACTAAAACCCTAAATTCAGGTTTCCTAAACTGTCAGGTCAGTTTGGGAAACACCATAAAAAACTCTCTCCCCACCCTATATTCACGTTACACACGGACATTAGCTGCAAAGACTTATAACTAGAAAACGAGCATCTCTCTCCTCCCCCATACCCAACTCCCATCATCCATGTAGCACCTATCAATCCCTGAAAAATACTTTGGGTAACGATGATCTAAATTTTAATGTTCACAATAACAAACAATACAAGCCCAAACTATTATGTTGTGGTGGCTATGAACCATTCGGATTTCAAACAACTATTTTTCTGAAACAAATAAGTCTTCCACCCAAACATGGCATATAAAATTGTTGTTTAAATTCTTACAGAGGGTAATCCAATTGTTTGCTTAGGAAAGGATGGAAAAATTTAACTATGCAATTTAAATGTCTATTCATTAATACTCCCAAAAGTTATTTACTTTTTACAACTGTTAATATAAGCATATTCAGCAGGCAATAATGCAACCTCTGGTCTTTTAACCAAAAAACAGTTAAAGAAAAGGCAAAGTATACAAAGAAAATAAGCATTTACACCCAATTACCCAGCTCAGTACAGGGCAGCAGAAAATAGGTTTTGAATCATAATTGCAGTAATCTGTTTCTAGGTCTAAGGAAGTAAAGTAGATGATCTGGAAAATAACTGCTTTAGGGGAAAATAAGAGTATAAAATAAGTGGATGCACTGTTTAGGAAAGATAGCAAAATCAAACAATCAAACACCTGGGGAATTTTTCAAGTTAGATAAGAAACTAAAGTCCCTGCATGTTACAAGTAGTATGCAAGTTAATAATGTTCACTTTTAACCAGTTTCCCAAGAATGGACCCACCTTTCTTTCAGTGATGCCATCAGGACTTCCTTTTAATCAATAAGGCACACAATAGAGCGTGGAGAACAAGAAAAAAAAGGCCACCATATCCCTGAATACGGCTGAAACGTAACTGCTGAGCTTTCTAATTCTCTTCTCTCCATCTCAGTTGACGAACAACTCCATATTTTCTTCCAGTTGCTTAGCCAAAAATTAAGGTGGTTTCTTGATGTCCTCCTTCTCTCATGTTCCATTTCATTAGGATATGCTCTTGACTCTGCCTTGCTGAGATATCTCTCTTCATTTGTCTCAAGAAAATTTGTAAGTGATTCTTGGAGGAATTTTATGATAACTGAATTAAAACTCTCATGAGGTAATTCCAGCATCTGATTCAAGTAGGTACTGGCCTCATTTCAAAGTCTTTTCTCATTCAAATTGTGGCTTTCCTGGTGCTTGGTATGAGTGGTTTTCAATAGCGCCTGAATGATTTAATCACTGTAGGAGACTCCTGATCACAGGTACTTCTACTTTAGTGATCAGTCACCTGTGTAGGTTCTAGACTAACTTTGTGGGCTTTTGTTCCAATGGCAGTTTAGTTTTCTGAGCCTTTGCAATTACTATTTTGGTCCACTTCATTCTCCTGGTGCTGCCGATGCCATATGCAGGGATAAAAGGTGTTTCCCAAGACTACTAGCTATCGCTAGGCGACCTTTAGGGAGAGGGGGTCAGAAGCTAGTAGGCCTGGGTCTCCCTATGCCATGGGGTGGAGGGCAGAAAGACCTATGACTCCTGCTGCTCTGCTTTTGCCCACAGATCAGACCACCCAATGGAGTTGGTTGCAGAGCAGAAGTTGGCCTTTGCTGCTGTCTGCAGATCAGACCACAAGACAGGGCCTCCAGGCTTTGCTGTGCTTGCTGTGGCTGTGGGCAGATCAGACTGCCCACTGGGCCCCAGATGTGGAGTCTACTAGGTTTCTTTTGGGTCTCCCCTTTCTTGTTCTTTTGGACAGAGAAAGCAGGCATTTGTTTCTGTTTTCTATGCCCTTTGGTGGTTGTGAGTAGCAGGTCTTTCTGGTAAGCAGTCCAGGCGTAAATGAGAGGTAAAAACAAAACCCAGTAAACTTTCCACATTTTTCATTCCTTAAGTGTTCAGTTTTCTGGCTAGTCTGCCTACATTCAAACTTTCAGAGGCTTTTTACTGCTGTCACTTGAATAATTTCCAAAGCATTTAGCTGTATTTATATGGGAGGGTCAGGGAAAGTGAGTCTACGCTATCTTGTTGCAGAAATGGAAGTCTGCCTTTTCAACCTCTCTCATTCTGGTTAGCATTGGTAGTAATTTCTGTTCAAAATTAGGGGGGTAAGCTAGTTCTTTTACGTTCAATAGATGCATTTTTAAACTTACCAAGTCTATAATGTACTTTTTCATGACTCCTGGTTCAGAATTTTTAAGTCTCAAACAAGTATGCATTACACGAACTGAGGAAAGTTAAGGGTTACAGTAACCTATATAAAAAAGGTCATGCATAACTGAAGGTCCGCTATTAAAAGGACCTATTCGTTGGGTAAACCAGTTCTTTGAGGGCAGGGATTTTTCTCTTACTCATTCTGTAGCTTTAACATGAAGAACCATGGCTGACATTATGATAGTTTCAGCAAATGTTTTCTAGATGGATATATAAACAGATAACTCCATTTTAGGATGCACATACACAGTTTCATCTTTAAGACATTTACATTAGCATCACTACATTGTATTTCAGTTAATCTTAGTTTATAGCTCTTTAAGCTTCTATAGCTCTTTAATCTCTTGGTGGAGATTTTTATTTCTCTTGTAGAAATAAATTTTTTAATTTGTCATTTCCAGTTACTGAGAGGACAAAAGTTGTAAAGCTATGTAACATGTCAACTAATTTCTGAAATAATTCTTTGAAATTATTTTGTTTTACTAGAGATGCTGATTGTCAACTTGGAATCTGTCTAATGCTACCATAATTAAAACTCAAAGAGTAGACTTTTTTACTTTTAGCATGTACTAACAACTGTTCTTAAACATTCTGATTTTTTTGTGATTTAAAACAGACCTCATAAACTTGTTATATTTTAGAAAATCAGTATTTTGCATTGACAGAGAACCAAGTGTAACTCCTAAAATTCAGAATGCTTTTTAACCTAAAAGTATATAAAATCAGCTGTGACAATGATTAGCTTAAAATTAACTCAAGCTTTCTGTTTGCATGTTTAACCAGTCTTAAAAATTTCAGTTTGTATAATCTAGCAAGATTAAATATAAGCCTCACGCACTATAATAGCTTACTACCACAGGACAAAAGTAAATGGAAGTAAACGACATTTTATCCACATTATCACTTTTTTTGGTGAAATTACAAGTAAATAAACTCAAGAATTAGAAGATCAAACAAACGAACAAACAAAACCAAGCTCCTTCACGGCTCCTAAAATAATGCTGACTTGATGACTGACAATTTTGAACATAAACTTAAATAGAACAAAACCATAAAATTAGAACATGTGAACCAATGACTATTCATCAATTCATTAAAAATCAATACATATGCATTGCTATCTTTGGTTCTTTTACCAAATCCAATATCCTATGGGCTGATATAAAATAAGAATGAAGCATGAGGAATATCTAGCACACATACAAAACAGATGGACTGAGATCATCCAAAAGAAAAAAGATATTTTTAAAATACAAATTTCCATGGAGTGGTCACTAAAATATTTAAAGGAAAAATATTTATTCTACTAGCCAAAAATCCTTATACATTAATATATCACAATGAACTTACAACTTCCTCTTGGCATTCCCAGGCAACCTGAAAGTACAAACACTCCAGCTGCAAGCATCACTTGGCACTGAGTATGTCCCTTTGAGATAAGGCACTTAAACCTTTAAAACTAACATTTTCCTCTCTGAACCAAAGCCATCACAACATAATCAGAACATGGGTTTGAGAGTACAGAAGATCTGAATTCTGGATCTGCCTTTAAGTAAGCATGAGTACATTAGGTAAATTATTCACTCTGTGGGTCCATTTTATTTAAACGATAAAACTGAGATAACAGCTATTTCTAAGAGTTCTGAAGAGATAAAAAGGCATAAAGGAATGTGTCTGACACATATGCACAAGTGGAACTTTTTCAGGGGATGATTTGTTATTGAACAAGTACCTCTTTACTACTTCTCCCCTAGAAATATTATCTTCCATATTACAAGAGTACCATTTTACTATAAAAACTAAGAATCAGGAATAATACCAGGGAGAGTTTTGTTTTCAGTAATAGTAAATCAGGTAACCTGGACCAAATTTCCAACTGAAGAACAAAATAAAACCTGGATATACACACATAAGCCATCTTCCTGAAAGTATAAGTATGTTATAAGATACCTAAATTTTGCCAGCTGAAGATCTAGTAAAACAAAGGAATTTACAGCGGTAAGCTTGGCCACACATGGCTAAGTTTGCCTATAGGGCAACTCTCCACCCCTGTGAAGCAGGTGCCTCATAAGATTCATAGGTGCCCATAAGAATGGATGAGTAAAAAGACTTGCAATCTACCTGATAAACCAATTCCCACTTTGTTAGGCTTCTTCTGAAAGGCTACGTTGAGGATTGAGGTGGACCAAAAGCAAACATAGGCTTGCATGGATTTGGAACCTGCCTCTCCTCATCTTACAGCTCAAGAAATCTCAAAGCTCAAAGTTTAATCTGGGCAGCTCTGGCCATGAGCTCTCCTCCACAAACTTGGCAGGCAAATCCTTTCTTGAGAAGACTTTCATTGTACTGTGAACAAGATTCAGAATAAGAGAAACAAAGACCAAGGCCTGAGATATTGAAATGAGATATTGAAACAAGAAAATGAAATAGCCCAAATTTTAAATTCAATGGATGGATTTCAGACTAACTGAGAGCTAAAGAATAGTAAAGAAGAACATAGGTCAGAAGAAATGATCTGGAATATGTTATAGAGAAAAGCACCAAAAAAATGTAGAAGAAAAAGTAAGAGACTTAGCTGAAATAATAAGATCTAATGTACATTAGCTGGGGTCTCAGCAGGAGATGACAGAATGAGGTTGAGACAATAGCTGAGAAGTTTTCATGTATTCACAGACATTTTCTTCAGATGAGTCTATCTACAAATTTGAGATTCCCAGTGAATCACAGCAGGATAAATAGAGATCTACACCTAAACCCATTATGGAAAAAACAAAGACAAAGAGAAAAATCTTAAAGTAACTAGAGGTTTAAAAAAAAGATTAGTGTGCCCTGGTGGAATAGCTGTTAGGTCAATAGCTTCCAAAGAAGCATAGGCCATATACCCCTGGGTTGGAGACCTGGGTCCAGGTGAACAATAGCTAAAAAATATAGTGCCTCTTCCTTTTCTCTCTTCCTACCTGCCTACTTGTCTTCATACCTGCCTATACCTTTCCTTAAAAAAAAAAAAAACTTCAAAGAAGTGACAGTTTGACAGTTAACAAGAAAAACCAAGAGACAATGGAAAGATGATGCATTCACTGAGAAAACAGATTACCACTGAAACAAATCTATATCCAGGGACTTCAGTCTATATCCTAATGAGAAAAAACTTCAATCTATATCCTAATGAGAAAAAACTAAAGACAAAGAAACTGAAAGAGTGTGCCATAGCAGACCCACACTAAATGAATTTCTAAAGGACACAGCAAGCAGGAGGAAAATCACCCAGATATTAAGTCACATGATGCAGCAAAGAATAAAGAGCAAAAAAAAAAAAGAGAGAGCTAAACATGTGGGTAAATCTAAATAAACACTACTCATGGGAACAATAATAATAATGACCTGCAGATTTACAAATAGAATTAAAATTTATGGCAAATATTAACATATAAATCAAGAAGGGACAAAGTTCAAATGCCCTAAGATCCTTGCATTAGTTGAGACAAGGGTAATAAGACTTATCAATATTTCGCCCTGTGAGTACATAATAAATGTTATTTTAAGGGTAACCACTAAAATAACCAAAACTATCTAAATTCCAAACTAAGTGAGGAGGGAGTGGAGTGATTAGAAAACAATTATATAAGACAGAAAATAATAAATGAAATCAAACAGACAGGACAAGCAAAGTACAAATAAGAGATTTCAACTAAAGGATATTACTATGCATTAGGAACATAAAGAAATAAACAAAAATTAACATAAATAAATTCAGTGTATTAAAACGGGATAAGTCTATAGGAAAAATGTTGAGGAATTGGAAATACTGAGATGGTTTGAAACAGGGTATAGTATCAAATAAGGTCTCACAGTAGGCCCTCGTAAGAAGGTGTCTTCTAAGCAAAGACTTCCTCCCTCTCTATAGTTAAAGGCATATAACTCCAGTCACAGCTCTAGGACTATCATTGCAGGGATCACTATTTTTAAAGTATAATGTCCCTTCCATACTTGTCCCCCTCTCCATTTCCAAGAGTTTTTCCATCCTGGACATGACCTAACAATGACAACAGCAATAGTGCTGCCATTTATTGACAACCTGCTAATTGCTAGACGCTCCTCTAGGTGCTCTGTAAAAGGTATCATGCAATTTTCTCAACAGCTTAAATGATACTATTATTCCCATTTTACAGACAAGAACATTGATATTAAAATCTTGCTCAGTGTCTCACAACTAAAACATCGCGGAGCTAGGTTTTAAACATAAGATTTCTTTGGTTGTAAGGTTCTCCACTATCCAGGCTGCATTGTGCCAATTATTATTACCAAGAATAAGGAAAAATGAGCTTAGAAGGATAGTCAGTTAGCAAATGGTCAGTAGGGTACCATTAGACAAGTCAAAGACACTCAACAAACATTTAACTGACTAAGGAGTCATAGAGATTTTATAATCAAGGACCATCTACAGAAAAATGCACAAGGAACTGAGTTAACATCTAGAATGAAGCTACTGATTAATCATTTTCAACAGCTATATCTCACTATTTTTTTTTTGGGTCTCTTGTTTTGGTTTGTAGTAGTTCTTTCTTCCTATCCTAATCATGTCAAAGAAATCATAGTTTTTCTTAATTTGCTGGCATTACTTTCTCTTATCTGAAATGTGTTGATTCTGCTTCTTGATTATATGCTGGGTGATTTTCTCCAAATAATG
Organism: Solenodon paradoxus; assembly: GCA_004363575.1. NCBI lineage: Eukaryota > Metazoa > Chordata > Mammalia > Eulipotyphla > Solenodontidae > Solenodon > Solenodon paradoxus. The sequence goes on along the minus strand of RJWH01006927.1, from coordinate 16,453 downwards.
AAAACTGAAAGTCTAGGAAAGAGGAAAGTTGAGCTACCTTCTCTAATCATGGTGGGTTTGAGAAATTTGTATGAAATGCCTGATTCTGTCATGCCAGTCATGCTACAGTCAGGAAAAGGTCTTCTGTCAACATACCAGAAATAACCTGAAATACTACAATCACACGATTATTAAACCTATCGATTTTCCCCAAACTCCTGTTTTTATTTTGGGGAAAGAAGTTGTGTTGGAGGAAGGAGGACCTGCTAATAGTTTAAAGAGAAATAAGAACGAAGCCTATTGGTTCTATCAGTTTTTGTTGCATAACAGATAGCCACAAATCTAGCAGCTTCTCACAGAACACATTCATGATCTGTTTCTGTAGGTCAGAGTCCAGACAGGCAGGTAGGTTTTTTGCTTAGGGTCTCACAGTTTAAAATCAAGGTGTCAGCAAGGCTGAGCTCTTGTCCAACTACTAAAGGCTCTGGGGAAGAATCCATTCTCAGCTCATTCAGGTTGTTGGCAGATTTTAGCTCCTTGAGGTTGCAGAACTAAAGGTTCATTGTTTTGTTGGCTGTTAGCCAGAGGCTGTTCATAGCTCCTGGAGCCCACCTACATTCCTTGCCAGGCAACCCCTTTTATCTTCAGGCCAACATTTGAGAATCTTGCAACAAATCCCTTTAACAACTGGAATCTTTTTCTTTAGGAAATTTTCTTCAAATCGACCATTTTTACATATGCAAGATACATACAAACATACATGTGTATGCATGTGTGTGTAAATACATATTTAAATGGTACTGCTTCCATTAATAGAAAACTATTCCTTGCCATAAATAAAAGATGATCTTAAAAATAAAGAGAACTAAAATCAGAGCACCATAAAATTCTAGATAGGTAGTTTTCTTTCTTTAAAATGCTATGCGCTTGGAAAAATGAGGTTATGTTAGTTGTTATATTAAAACCATATTCAAAGTATTAGAATAATCAGAAAAATTAAAGAACACTATAGAGAATTTTTTTATTACTATTTACTTGACTTGTTGGGGTACAAAATCAAACAGCTTACCACAATACCTGTCACACATTAGGAAATAATCACTTGAGCCTTGGTTAGAAATTTGGACTGTAAGAGAAGTAGCATAGGGTGTCCCTAGATAATTTTGAATACGGTGTCATAGTGAAAATCAGTTAAGAACAAAAAACTATAGTCAGACTAAATTATAAGAGTGTGATTAATGAATTGCTCTGAATTCATAAATATATCTGAACAGGCATAGAGTGTACACACACACCATCTCTTGAAGTTTCCAAAGGCACAATGACCCACATACATCTATCCCTACATCACTGCCATTTCTAGTCTCTAAAAATAGATTGAAAGCAATATTATCCTATCTTGCTCAGACAGCATTCCTTTATGAATTCTTAAAGGAGAAATTATGATGCACCTAATGGAACAGGACAAGATCACTTAGATTAGCGGTCAATAAGCTATATATAGGTTCAGTCGAGATTGGATCATTTCAGTAAAAACAGTTTTATTGTAATAAAGTCATGTGAAATTGTTTTGCATTATCTATGACTTCCTTTACTATAACAGCAGAGCTGAATGGTGTGACAGAAATCCCATGGCCCGCAAAGACTAAAATATTTGCTACTTGAAACCTTACAGAAATAGACTGCCCACCCCTCATTTAAGTGTTCCCAATAAGTGTTGATCTCAATCACATGTTTGGAATGAGGGTTTCAGTTTATACTAAATGAATGTGTTTTTACCTTTTCAATTTTGTTATGGGTAAACTCAGTGTGTATCATTTTACTTAGAATAAGGAACTGCTCTTGCCAAAGAATTGATACTGCATTATCAGATCACAAGGAACGTTCCTACCCACTTTCCTTAAACACTTTTTTCATATTCAACACCAAGTGATCATCTAAATAGAAAATAGAAAACAGACCATCTTTTTTTTAAGAGGAAGAAGGGAAAGAAGGAAGAATTTCTTGAAGGAAGGAAGAGAAGAAGGGAAGGAGGGGAAGGGAGGAAAATGCATCATTTGTTGGTTTGTTTATTGTTTTTTCACCTCAGCCCTGGGTCTCTAACCTGGGCTCTTGAGCTTTAAAAGCTCAGCATGCCAGTGTCTTAGCTGCCTGAGTTACAGGGGTGCACCCCAGACCCCCACAATACTGTTTTTGAATAAATTTTATTTTTAGAAGTTTTGTATTTTCAGAAAGATTACAAAAATAATACATGGTTCCACGTACCCTGTACCCAGTTCCACTATTATTAATATCGTCCATTAGAATGATACATTTATTTAATTAGTGAACCAATATTAATATATCACCATTAACTAAAGTCCACTCTTTATTCAGAGTTCTTTAGTTTTTACCTAGTTGTCTTTTTTTCTATTCCAGGATCCCACATTACATTTAGTCATGTCTCCTTGGGCACCTCTTAGCTGTGACAATTTCTCAGACTTACCTTGTTTTTTGATAACCTTGATAATTTGGAGTACTAGTCAGGTAATTTGTAGAATTTTCCTTGATTTGAACTTTTATAATGTTTTACTCATAGACTAGAGTTACGTGTTTTTGAGAGGAACACCACAGAGGTAAAGTCTACGGTGTCAGCCTAACTTACCAGTGCTGATGTTGAGCCCGATCACCAGGTCACACTGAAGTATTTCTTCTTCTTTCCCCTAGCCCTTCTACACTATGTCAACAAAAAGCACAACTGCCAACTAACTACACCTCTGATTCTCAGGGGAGGAAAATATTCTAAAATATAGATAAATGACCTTCAAAGAAAAGTTTAAATTCTAACCAATTCTTTTTATTTGAAATTTGACAGCTTAAGGTCATTTAAATAAAAAAGGAAACATAGGTCTCACAGGCAACATTTTTATTACAGGGACTCAAATGTTCAAAGAACAAGACTGTGACATATTAGAGGTAAATCAAACATGATGTTACTACTACTCCAGGGAATATTTCTAAGATTGATATTCTCCCTTGTACTAATCACAATGGCAAACTATGGGATGTCAGTTATAAATGTTTTCAAATATTTATCAGTTGTGCACTGATGGCAGGGACAATTTTTAAAATTCCCTCCCTATCCTACTAAATAGAAAACGTATCTTGGTAATATGCCTCTGTTGCCTTAGAAAGACATTTTGTAATGCCAGTGGGAGGATCCTTGTTCCAATAATGACAGGTTTACCTTTTCTCACAGGCTCATGTGACCTTTTGGTAACCTTTCAATTCTGCCTCAACAGCTACAAGAAATTCAAACATTTGAGAAGGATTAGGAATGGTTTCTTTTCCTGGATATGCTTTAAATTAAATTACCTTATCTTAAATTCACATTTATGATACCTTGTAAATTTGCTATTATGTATACCTCAAAACAAATGGTTAAAATGCAATATCCCTTCAATAAAATCTATTTTTTTAAACAGATACCTTCTGTAGTTGCAGTCGTAGATTCAGACCTCACCAGTGACTAGGTTTCTTTTTGATCTGAGAAAATAAAAAGCTCACTTCTTTTCTTAAGCATACTCAACTACACACCTCTTCCAGAGCATTGACCAATGCTAATTAAGTTAAACTTTATCCAGAAGCTGTAGAAAAAGAGCTGGCTTCCTGAAGGAACTGAGTTATATGACAAATGAGGGACTTCTGCATCCTGAAGCACACACTGAGGGCAGCAGCATCACAGGTGACAGCTGATCTGGTCCTCCTCTAAAGGCCCAGGCTGAGCTACAGACCCAGACCTGACCATCCGCAATGGAACAGAATAAAATAATTGAACGATTTACTAAACCTCTGAGCTCAGGAAGATCATTGTAAGTATCAAGGAGAAAAAGATGCAAATAAAATGACTTTTTTTTTCTTTAATCCATGTAGCCACTCTTTCGATTAGAGATTTAAAAACCATAGTTCATTCTTTCAATTACAAATTTCAGGACAGACCTTAAGAGGACCCAATAAGATGACTATTGAAGGAAGTGGAGAATTTGGAAGCGACAGGAAAATGCAGAATTATTATTGCAGTGACTAGATCTAGTGTAATTTGTTAAATGGTAAGTATCAATGTGTTATCACACTAAAAAAATTTGAAACGTGTTAAAAAAAGTGTTACTATAGTATGTAATTGATGATTACTCAGCAAGAAATCTGTTGCTTAGTTAATAGTATTAAGAACATGAAGGAGGCGTTCCTGTCCTAAAAGCTTTCCCTGATACTCAGATTAATATCAAGAGCAGACCTCTTAAAACTTAAACAAAAACTGTTGGTGAATTCAATTTGCTTTCATTTCAGAGAATCACCATTCCTTGAGCATCCTCAAACATATGTTGGTCAGTATATTATTTTTTCACAAGCATTACAAGGAAAAGACCTTGAATGAAAAGTTTTAAGAATTTGCTGTATATAATTTTTATTAATCAATTTACACCTCAGTAAAACTGGGGTAAAATCTTCACAACAGTCTCAGGAGGTAGACATTATAATCCTTGTTTTACAGAGATATGTAACCTGAGGTTCAGAGTATTAAGTCACTTGTCCAGAATGACCAGATTCTTAGAAGTAAAGATGACAGCCTAAGGAAGTTTGACTCTACCACCTAAACTATTCAGCCACCTTGTCAGAACTGCACACAATCTCCATTACTAGGAACTCCATTTAATAGGGGAAGTAAAAATGTAAATAATAAATTGAATTATTTCACTTTCTTAATTTGGCCATAGTTGGGATCATTTCATAATGTCCACAAACATAAACCGCATATGCACAGTAGCTTTGACATGCTAAGCCAGAATAACATTTTTGAATAAGTAAACCAAACTGGCCTATCAAGTGAGTCAAATCGGCAGATTAAAAGAACCAAAACAGTATGGAGGGTCTTGGAAACATTCATTCAACAAAATGTATTGAGCAGTTACTTATGTTCCAGGTTCTTCCAAGTCCTGGTGATACAGGCCTGAATAACAGAGAGACTGCCCTCTCTGACATGGACTTTGCAGTCTACAGAGGGAGACATATGTTAGATAATTCTACAAATAATTATTTAAAATTCAGTTGTGTGTGCTGCCTATGAAGGAAAGCCTTTCAAAGGGGTGCCAAGCCAGAACATAACAAGGGAACCAGACCCACTTCAAGAGTGGAAATTAGGGGGATGATTGAACTTCCGAGTAGAGAGATCTTTCAAACTCCACAACATACTTTAATATTTTATCAGTGAATGTTGACTCTTAGATCAGTGTTCTTTCTAACAGTATACAGCAGTCCTGTACACTGTGAGCATCAAGTTGGGGGAAAGAACTTAACTTAATCTGAGGTGTTTTAAAACCAAGTCTTAGATGCTTGAGCTAAGTCTTGCAGGATTGGACAGGGAAGGGCATTCTTCGACAAAGGAAATAGTTCATACGAAGGCATTCGGAGCAGCAGAGAGCCTAATCTTTCTAAGATAATTGTGGTTTTATATGAATGTTTAGGTAGTGTTGGGAGATGTGACTTCAAAGATAAATAGATGTGAAATATTAACGTAACTAAACTTGGGTTTTTCAGAGTTGTTCTAACTTTTATCATTTCACAGAATCTAAGAAATATAGGGAATAGATGAGTTTCTTTTCTCTGTCCCATTTCAATTGTTAGTATTTTTAAGTATAGAGAATGACTTAAAACAGTTTGGATAATAAGATACATTTTAAAACATAATTGTACAAAATGAAGATATGAGTCAAAATATCCGGTATTTGCCTTTCTTCTTCTGACTTGTTTCAGTTGGCATAATTACCTCAAGTTCCATCGATGTCTCCTCAAATGACAAGACTTCATCTTTTCTAAGGGCTCTGTAGTATTCCATTGAATATACAGACCACATCTTCTTTCTTCATTCATACGATGATGGGCAATTAGATAATTTCCAATACTTGGGATATTGTAAATAATGTTGCAATAAACATGGGGGTGCATGTAACTATGAATATTTAATTAATAATACAATGGGGTCATAAGGGATTTCCATTTTCAATATTTTAAGGAATCTCTCCATAATGCTTTCCATAGGGGTTGCACCAATTTTCATTTCCACAACAGTGCAAGAGTGTTCCCTTTTCTACTCATTATTGCCAACATTTGTTTCCAGATTTTTGAATAATAGCCATCTCTCGGGTGTAACGTGGTATCTCATTGCTGCTTTGATTTGTATTTCCCTCATAACAATGAGGAGCAACATCTTTTGACACGCCTCTTGCCCATCTGTATGTCTTCTTTGGAAAAATGTCTCTCCAATTCTTCTGCTCATTATTTGATTGTATTTCCATTTTTCTGCTGTTCAGTTTTGAGTTCTTTGCATACTCTGGATATAAAAAATGCAAATATCTTCTCCCAGCAAGTAGGCTGTCTTTGTTTTGGTGATGTTTTCTTTTGCTGTGAAGCTTTATAGTTTGAAGTAGTCCCACTTGTTTATTTTTATTTTCTTTGATGATGGAGTTAAGTCTGTCATGGAATGTCTTTTCTATGTTGTTTTCCAAGAATTTTATGGTTTCTGGTCTTACATCCAAGTTGCTAGTTAATTTTTAGTTAATTATTGTGAATGGTACTAGAGCATGGTCTAGCTTCATTCTATTGCATGTGACTGTCCAGTTTTCCAAACACCACTCATTGAAGAGAAACTCCATCGTATGCTTTTTGCTCCTTTGTTGTGAAGTAACTGACCCTATGTGAGCAAGTCAATATCTGGTGATTCAGTTCTATTCCACTGATATGTGCCTCTGTTGTTATTCCTGTACCATATAGTTTTGATCACTATCACGTTGTCTGGGAATGTGATCCCTCCAGATTTGTTCTTTTTTTTTTTTTCATAATTGCTTTGGCTATTCTTTTGTTGTTCTATACTAATTTTAAAGTTTTTTTTCTATTTCCTTGAAATAAGTCCATGGGATTTTGAATGAGATTGCATTAAATCTGTATATTGCTGTAGAAAAGATGGTCATTTAACAATTTTGATTCTTCCCAGCCATGAGCAGAGGCTATCTTTCCATCTATTTATATGTTCCTCTATTTTTTTTTTAAGAACTTAGTTTTCATTGTACAGACCTCTTTTGTTGAGTATATTCCAAGGTATTTGATTCTTTTTGCTTCTATTGTTAAAGGGGTAGTTTTCTTGGTTTCATTTTCAACTAGTATATTGTTTGCATATAAAAATGCAATGGATTCTTGTAGCCAGCTACTTGCTGTATTCATTGATTAGCTCTAATAGCCTTTTTAAGATTTTCAACATATATAATCATGTCATCTGCAAACAGTGATAGTTTTACATCTTCTCTTGCAGCTTGGATTTCTTTTATTTCTCTTTCTTGCCTAACTACTCTGAAGAAGACCTCCAGTATGATGTTAAATAACAGTGGTGAGAGTGGACAGCCTTGCCTTGTTCCTGACCTTAGAGGAAATGCTTTCAGTTTTTTACCATTGAGTATGATGTTGTGAGTTATCACATGCGGTTTTTATTATATTGAGGTATATACTGCCTATCTCCATATTATATAGTTTTTATCATAAATGGATACTGAATACTGTCAAAAACCCTCTCTGCATCTATTGATATAACCATATGATTTCCCCTTTTATTGATGTGACCATTATATTACTAGTTTACACATGTTGAATCATCCTTGAATTCCTGGCAAAAGTCCCGCTTAGTCATGATGAATGATTTTTTTTTTTGATGTACTGTTAGATTTGGTTTGCTAAAATACTGTTGAGGATTTTTGCATCTATTTTCATTGAAGATAGACATCCTTATCTGCTTTGGCTATCAGTGCAGTTTTGGGCTCACAGAAAGTGCTTGGAAGTGCTCCCTGTTCATTATTTTGGAAGAGTCTGAGAAAAATAGGTATCAATTCTTCTTTGAAGGTTTGGTTAAACTGACTATTAAGTGATCTGGTCATGGGCTTTATTTTTTGGGAGACGTTTATTACCTCTTCAATTTACGTGCTTGCAATAGTTCTGTTCAGGTTTTCTGTTTCTTTCTGATTCAGTCTTGGTATGCTGTGTGTTTCTAAAAATATGTCCATATTCTTGAGGTTGTCCAATTTATTGCCATAAAGTTGTATAGTGTAGTCTCTTATGTTTTGATTTTTGTGGTATCTATTGTAACTTCTCCCCTATAATTTCTGATTCTACTTATGACAGTTTTCTCTTATTTTCTTTGTGAGTATAGCAAAATAATTGATTTCTAGTTTTAGGCAATTGTGATCAGAGAGGATGCTTGGTATAATTTCCGTTTTTCTACATTTCGACATGTTTTTGTGTCCCAACATAGGGTGTATACTTGAGAATGTTCCATGCACATTTGAGAAGAATGCAAAGGTTTGCCAATTTTATTTTTTCAAAGAACCAGATCTTGGCTTCATTAATCTTCTGGATTGTCTTTTTTATTTCACTTATTTCTGCTGGGATTTTTATTATTTCCTTCCTTCAACCGATTTTTCACTTCAATTGTTCTTCCTTCTCTAGTTGCTTTAGATGTCAGGTTAGATTGTTTATTTGCATTTTTTGTTTCTTGAGGTAGGTCTGGATTGCAATAAACTTCCCTATTAGTACTGCTTTTGATGCATCCCATAAGTTCTTGTAGCTTGTGTTTTAACCCTTGTTTATCTCCAAGTATTTTTTAAAATTCTCCTTTGATTTCCAACTTTACCCAAGAGTCATTCAGAAGCATACTGGTTAGCCCCCAAATTTTGGAGTCTTCCAGCTTTCTTTTTTGTGGTTGATTTCTAGTTTTAAGTCATTGTGTAATCAAAGAAGATACTCGGTATGATTTCAATCTTTAAAAATTTGTATCATGTTTTGTGTCAGATCATATAATCTATCCTTGAGAATGTTTCTGCACACTTGAATTCTGTAGTCAGATGATGTGTTTGTTATATGTTCATTAAACCTATAAACTCAAATTTGTCATTTAAAGCTACTGTTTCCATGCTAATTTTCTGCTTGGTTCATCTATCCATTACTGCGAGTGGAGTGCTGAAGTCTCTTACTGTTATTGTATCACTGCCAATGTCTTTCTTTAGTTCTGTTAATAATTGACTTATATATTTTGATGCTTTTTCATTTGGTGTACATATATTAATAAGCATTATGTCTTCTTGCTAAATCGATCCTTTAATCATTATATAATGCCCATCCCTGTCTTTTGTCATCTTCTTTAGTTGGAAGTCTATTTTATGCAATGTAAGTATGGCTGTCCCTGCTTTTGGGAGGCTCAGGATTGCAGGATTTGATTGTAGGTTTGTCTTCCATCCACTGACTTTGAGTCTGTGTTTCTTTTGAAAGATGAGTCTCCTGAACGCAGCAGAAAGCTAGGTTATGTTTTTAATACATTTGGCCACTCTGTGTCTTTTAATTGGCAAGTTCAATCCATTAATATTTAGGGTGATTATTGATATGTCACCGCTTATTGCCATTTTGTTCATTATTTTGGGTTGTGTTACAGACAGTACATTTGTTTTTCTTTTTCTCTTCTTAGGTGATTTGAAAGGAGTTATGTTGTGAGGTGACCCTGGTTTTATAGAAACTTTTCTATGCTGATATCCTGTTTTTACTTTAAAGCAGTTTACTCTCGAGCTCATTTAACTATCCATATTTTCACTCTCCTTCTCCCCACTTTTATGTTTTGATGTCTTGTAGCTTTTAAGTGGGATTTCTTTATATTTATAGAACTTAGTATATTTTTGTAAAACTTGTTTCATGGTAATGCATTCCTTTAACTTTTGCTTATCTGGAAAGCTTTTTACATTCAAGTCTAAGTGATAATCTAGTACAACAGATTATCCTTGGTTGGAAATCCTTCTCTTCTCTTTTAGCACTTTGAATATACGATGCCATTCCCTTCTTTCCTGTAAAGTTTCAGTTGAGAAATACGCTAACAATCTTATAGGGGCTCCTTTGTATATAACTCATTTTTCTCTAGTTGCTTTTCATATTCTCTATCTTATTTTTCCCTTTTTCTTGTATTTTTGACATTTTAAAGATGATGTGTTTTGGTATAGGTCTGTTTGGGTTCCTTGTGGAACCCAGAAGAGTTCCTTCTGAACTCTTTTGAGCTTCCTGGATCAGGAGGTCTGCTTCCTTCCACAGGTTATGGAAATACTCAGCTATTATTTCTTCAAATACAGTTTCTACCCCCTTTTTTCTCTCCTTCTGGAACCCTTATTATGTGAATGCTGTTTTACTTGATGTTATACAATAGGTCTCATATACTATCTTGATTCGTTTTTCTCTTTGCTGGTCTGTTTGAAAGCATTCTATTGCCTTATTTTCTAGCTCCATGATTCTATTGGTAGTTTATTCCAGTCTACTGTTTCAGCCCTCTATTGTGTTATTAAATTCAGTTATTGTGTTTTTCAGATCTTGAATTCTATTTTGAGCTGCCTCATATCTTCTCTCTGTTGTAGTTCTCTTTTTGTTCCTTCATTGTTTTCCTGATTTGTGTGAGTATGATTGTCACTGTTTCTTTAAAGTCTTCATCATGCAGTTTGCTTAAGTCTGTTGCCTTCAAATTTCCCTCAGGGTTTTTTTTGAGAGCCATCATTTTGCATATATTAGATCTCTGTCTTTTAGATCTGTTGGCAGTTTGTGTTTATTTCTATGGGTTACGCTTCCCTGTTGTAAAGGCCTTGTATCAAATCGTCAAATTGCAGATAACAGACCTGGATCCTGGTTTGAACACCAAATTTTCTTTAGTTGTGTGATAGCAACACTGATCAGATTTGTTGAAACTAAGGTGAGCTCTGTTTTGAGGCTTGAGAGTTCAGTTTACAGGGAAGGAGTTGGTGTAGGGATGCAAAAAGTTTCCCCAAAGTTATGGGTATGAATAATAAAACCCACAGAGACAGATCCAAGAGTTGTGGGTCTACTATCAGCAAGCAGGCTTCAGTTCTAATACAGCTGACAGAACAGAGACATCCAGAGGTAGCTATTGCTAGTCCTTCCCTTCTGGGAGGTTCTCAGTCTTCCAAAGAAGTTATAACTACACAAGGGGGTGGTAGCCATGCCCTTAACCCTGGATGTGTAAGTTCAGTAGGGTTAATCAGTACCAGTGTGCTAATGGTGGATGGGTGGACGCTTCCCCACCAGGGGTTTACTGGTAACACTGACCTCTTGTGCTGGATCCTTTCAGGAGCTGCATCTCCAATTACCAGGGTACTAGTTCTCTTTCCATGCCATGGTCCCTCGGCCCCCAGTTCAATGACTGTAAGCCAGCTTAGGAGTGTTCACTGCTGGAGAGCGTGCTTTAACTCTGGTGGTGGGTCGATTTCACTTAACTCTTCCCATGGCCCAGAATCTTAGAACAGAGGAACAGAAAGATTTGGCACTGAGAAAGCTCAATCTCTCCTACCTTTTATGGAGGTGTATGATCCCTCATTCTATTGAGATGCTGGTCCCGTTTCTTTTCACGGATTGTGGTAGCCAAATAGATGTTTTCTTAGCTGTTTTGTGGGGAGGAGGGAACCTGAGATCTTAATAGTCTGCCATCTTGAAACCATATATGACCAATAACTTCACAGAATATTGAGTATATATGAGACATCTTTATCCAGTCATCAGTCAATGCACATTTATTTTCTTTCTATGTCTGGTTATTGTGAGCTCTGCTGCTATGAAGAAAGGAATGCAAATATATTTTCTGATTAGTGTTCTTGTACTCATTGAGAGGTAAGTGCAGTGTGATATGCACAAAGACTGGTGCAATTTCAGTATCCTGAAAATCACATAGCAATGTAAACAAAAGAAATAATTTTCAAAAACCAAATTTTAGTTTTGTTGCTCTTTTTCATTGTTTTTCTCATGTCTAATCTATTTTTTTCTCCAGCTCTAATCTTTATTGTTTGCTTCCTTCTGCCAACTTTGGGCTTAGTTTCTTCATTTGCAAGTTCTTTGAGGTGTCAAATTAGAGATCATTTTTCTAATGTTGATTTTTATCGCTATGAACTTCCCTCTTAGAACTGCTTTTGCTACATAAGTTGTACTGTGTTGTTTTTTTTATACTCACCTATCTCAAGATGTTTTTTGATTTCTTCTTTGACTCACTGGTTGTTCAGAAGTTGTAAATTCCTCAAATTCCCTTATAATACTGATTTCTAGTTCCATACCACTGTGGTTATAAAAGATACTTGATATGATTTCAATCTTAATTTGTTAAGACTTTGTTTTGTGGCCTAACATATGATCTATCCTGGAGAATATTCTATGTGTACTGAAGAATGTGTATTTTGTTGTAGTTGGATGGACTGCTGTTTTATGTCTGTTAGGTCCATTTGTTCTAAAGTGTTAGAATTATTCTGTTTTACAGTATTATTCAAGTCCTTATGCTTTTGCATCAGTCTTCTATATACATGTTCAATCCATTATTAAAAAGAGGTCACTTAAGTACCCTACTACTGTTGCCTTTGCTATTTCTCACTTTAGTTCTGTCAATCTTCACTTTATAATATCTATCTTTATCTTTGTGACAGTTTTTTACTTAAAGTCTATTTTATTTCATATAAATACAGCTTCCCCTACTCTTTTATTTACCATTTGCAGGGAATATCCATTTTCTATCTCTTCATTTTCAACCTGTGTGTCCTTAAATCTAGTTTTTCCTATAACAGAATATAATCGTCTTGTTTTTACTTTAATCCATGCAGCCACTTTATCTTTTGATTAGAGAATTTAAAATAATTTATAGGTAAGGACTTACTACTGCCATTTTGCTTACTGTTTTGTTTGATAGTTTCTTTGCTCCTTTCTTCCTCTTTCTGTCTTCCTTGGCAATTTGATTTTTTTGGTAGCATGCTTTGATTCCTTCATCTTTTATTTATCTATAATACATTTACCTTTGTCATTACAATGAGGTTTACATAAAATATAAGTCTATTTAAGGTGATAACAACTTAACTTTGCATATAAAACTACACTTTTAGTCCCTCCTCATATTTCATGTTAACAGTCTCACAATTTATATCTTTTTATTGTATATTTATTAAATCATTGTAGCTATTGTTATTTTTTAATACTTTCGTCTTTGAATTTTCTACTAAAGTTAAAAGTGGTTTATGTAACACCATTACAGTATTACTGTTCTGAATTTCAGTATATACTTACCTTTACCAGTAAGTTTTACACTGTCATATGTTTTCTCTTTTTGCATTTCTTGGAAGGCAGGTCTAGTGGTGATGAACTTCAGTTTTTGTTCATCTAAGAAAGTCTTCAGCTCCTCTTCATTTCTGAATTACATCTTTGTCAGATATAGTGTTCTTGGTTAGCAGGTTTTTTTCTACCAGTTTTCAGCATCTATACAACTTTCTCCTGGCCTAGTAGAAAATCTGATAGCCTTATTAGAGGTAGGGTGAGGGAGGAGGCTACAGGGGCTTATGAGATTAGTTGTTTTAGTCACACTACTTTCAAAATTCTTTGACTTTGACAATTTTCTTATAATGTGTCTTGGTTAAGACTTTTTGATGTTCAGTTTCTTGGGGGTACTTTATGTTTCACAGATCTGGATGTTTGTTTCTCTCTTGAAATTTGGGAAAATATTCTATCATTCTTTCTTTAAATAAGCTTCCGCCCCTTTTGGGAATCCCTTAATGCAAGTTTCCTTGATGGTATCCTATAAATCATATATACTTTCTTCACACCTCATTCTGTATTTTATTTCTCTCCCTGGATAATCAAATATCTTTAATCACTGATTCTTCTGATAATCAAATCTGTCCTTAAAGTTCTTTCTTAAAATTTTCAATTCAGTCTTTGATTTCAGGGGTTAGGGCTGCTTCTGGTCTACAGTCAGGAGCACGGCTAGCAGTCCTGCCACTGGTACGCAGGCCTGCTCTCCCAAAGGGACCCTCCTTGGCTGCATTCCACAGGGGTTTTGCAAACTCCTACCTGGATGCCAAAGTTCCCACAAAGGCACTTTGTTCATGGTTGGCTGCCAAATATCTGTTTCTGTGGTAGAACATGAGCTGGGGAGCTCCTATTTTACTACCTTACTCCAAGTATACAATTTAGTAAAGTGTATTGTTGTGAGGATTAAATGAATGTATATAAAGTATTTACCACTATGCTTGATATCCAATAAGAACTCAATAAAATACCTATAGTTTACTATATTAAGCCCTGATGTCTCATAAGTGGTCGACAGTTGGTGACCAAATATCTATTGCTTGATCAATCTTTCCCAAATATATCACAGACTATAAAAGTATTTGAACTGTTAGAAAATAAGATTCTAATTAAGACCGGGTATTAGATTCTTCATTTATACTTTAATTTTTAAAATATTAACCAAAAGGGGACACCTTAAAGAGACTTAATAAGGGAAAACTAGCAAAGTACAGAGGTCACAGCATCCTAAGTCAAGTACGTAGCACAAAAAATTTCTCTATTAAAACTTACTTTTTGAGATTTTCAGTTTAGGACATTGCCAAAAGGTAGAGTTAAGTGACTTAAAAGTCTTATTTCTGATTGAAGATATTTATATCAAGATAAGTCTAGGGACACAGATAGATACAGAGAGAGAGATATGGTTAAGTACCAGATAAAGCATCCCCAAAAGAATTTGCTTTTCACTTAAAGGAGAAAATGATTAGATACCATCCAAAAGGTTCTATCTAACACTGGAGAATTTATAAACTACCAGTTTTAAGTTCACTTTCTACTTAACCACACTACCTCTCACTGTGAATAGGAACCAAGACACTGGGTAAACTATATCACCTGGTGGCTAAAACAAGAAAACGACTGGCATAATATCTACTCCGCTTTAACCAGATCATAAAGACCACATTGCCTATTTTTTCTTGACCATTTACCCATCGCTGATCAATTCCCTTCTTGGCAATTATGTCCACATATTTCTTTCTCTTACTTTTTCCTATTCCAAATGTTCATGTTGTTAGGAAAAAGTATTCCCCCATGTCTTAATTTATCCTAATTTATGTGTATAAAGAGGAAATGTACCCCAAGCTGCCCATCAATGTCTGGATTATACCTGTATTAAGGAAAATGAAAGACTTCATGAAAAATTAGTCTTCAGAACGAGTGTCATCAGTCTCTAATCAATTCAAAATTAGTGACTCTTAAAGCTCTTGTTAGGTGGTAGGAGAATATTTGATAATACCATATGCCAAATGAGGTTACAGGTTAAAGAAAGAAGAAAACTTCAGGATATGGGTGTATTATAGCTTTTTCTTACAGATTTTGAGCCTAGTCCTATGAGAGAGAAATTAAACCTGAGCTAGCCATTCTGTACCTGCAACCTTCAATCGAGATTGACCAAGAGTCACATAATATAAAGCTTTGCAAGGGATATATACATCAACAGCCTCTGCACCTCAAATTGAGGTGATTATAAGCAGTAACTCTGAGAAGTAGCTGTCTTAGCAGGAGATAAGACCACAGCCCCAAGCTGTTTTAAGAGTTCTCTTCAGGACAAGGAAGAAAATCAGTCAGCAAAAATCAGATAAGGATGGTGCCTACCTCGAGGTAGCTGCCTATTAATTTAAAAGCTGAAAGAAAAGGGCTGAGAACAGAGGCAAGCAGAAGAATTTTCTGGTTAAGAAACTATGTCTAGATGTGGCTTCTTTCTCAAAGGAGTGTACTAAAAGCAAGAATATTTAAAACCTATAAATTTGGGAGGAGGGAATAATAGCACAGAAACTCCAAGATTTCTCTGCTGTAGTAGCAGCAGAAGTTATTCAATCTCTAAAATAATTCATATCCCTAAGTCCACACCAACAGAACATTACTTCTGAAAGCTGTGTATTTCCCAAGAAAGTATGCTTCCCAACAAGTACTTTATATGGGGTCAGGGAGAAGAATGGACACTAAAGAATATTCTTTATTGAGAATAGTCAGAGCTTGTTCTAGGACAAAGGAAATCCCCTTGTATTATTTGGATTGCTGAATGCTTCTTTGACCTCATGTCCATTTTGGTAACCAGGTCTACCCTGCCTGTGGTGATAAGAGTGCCACTTGGCCTTTGCCACCCCAGGATCCAATTATCCCCACTGTATTTAGGTTTGCCAATTCAGTGATGACAGTTTCCATTATATTATCTGCTCTATAGGGAAGAGCAATTACTATTTTTTCAAGGATTCTAGGATTCCCTTCACAAACTCATTTCCAAGCAAAGGAAATCTCCCTAGAGAGCAGAACCAGGGACTTCCAGATAGGCTATCCAAAGAGCTTTTTCTATCACTAGGCAAGAGTCTTTGTTCTTCCTACCCAGTAGGATTTGATCAAAGCTATCTTTTCCATTCTCCCTTTCTTGAAGTGGAAACTTTACTATAACTATCTTATTTTTTTTCTACTTGTATAACAATGGAGGAGCGAAGTTTGGGGGACACCAGACTACAAAAAGTCATATCACCAAGAAATCAAGGACTTGGAAACTGGATAAAATAATTCTAGTCAAAGACTT
>RJWH01006926.1:0-47046 GCA_004363575.1 Solenodon paradoxus | reverse complement strand
ATGTTTTCAACAAAAATGTTGGAACAATTGAATATCCATATGTAAAAAACAAGTCTCAGTCTCATATCTTATACAAAACTAAACTCAAAATAAATAACAGATCAAACTGTAAAATGCAAAAATATAAGATATTTAGGGGAAAACCTTCTCGACTTTGGGGTAAGCAAAGAGTTTTTGAACATGACACCAAAAGCACAATAACAGAAAAAGTTGATAAATTGGATTGCATCAAAATCTAAAAATTTTGCTCAACAAAAGGTACTGTTAAAACAATGAAAAAACAAGCCACAAACTGGGAGAGAATATTCACAAATTACACATATAACAAAGGACTTGAATTCAGAATATAGAAGAACTCTCAATACACAAAGAAAGCAAACAATTAGAAAATAGACAAAAGATTTGAATAGTCACTTCACCAAAGAGGGTATGTGAATGTCAAATAAGAAGATGAAAAGATGTTCAACATTAGGGAAATGCAAATTAAAATCACAATGAGATACTACTGGACATTCATTAGAATGGCTAAAATAAAAAATACCAGCATTTCCAAGTACTGAAGACAATGGGAGCAACTGGAACACACTGCTAGTTGAAATATACTCCAGAAAAGAGATTAGTAATTTTCTTATACAGTTAAACATGTTTACCCTATGAGCCAGCAACCCGATTCCTGTGCATCTACTATAGAAAAATGAAAATTTATATGAACACGAAAAATGTTCACTAATGTTTGTAGCAGCTTTATTCATGATTATCAAAAACATTAGATGTCCTTCAACTGGTAAACTGATAAACTTTGGTCCATCGATGCAATGCACTCCTACTCAGCAACAAAAACAAGCTAACCTACAGATTCATGGCAACATCATGGGTGAATCTCAAAGATGATATGCTGAGTGAAAAAGCTAGTCCCAAAAGATTACATACTGTGTGATTCCATAAAAGTTTCTTTTTCATAAACTTCACTGACAATGTGAATCTGAGGCACAAAACTTGAAGAAAAGACCTTTAATGCTAAGCATCGTTATAACATCTTATTTTTTATGGACAGAATTATTTAAATACATATTCCTATAGCACCAAGTATGTGATAGGCACTATTCCAAGTCCTGGGGAGACAGCAACAAACAAAAGACAGACATTCCTGCCTGCATGGGGTTTACATTCTAATGCACTTTAGAAAAGCCCTCCAGGAGATTGTGATATACCTATGACAAGACCTGAGAGCTTCCCAGAGCCATCTCTACTGGCCTCCCCACCCCTGGGGTGGTGATGTCTAGAGATGAGAAAGCTTTTAAGCAACTTCCACCTGAGAAGGTCTGGCACAGCCACTCTGAACACCCCCTGATATTCCCGCCACCACCCCATAACACTGGTACCTTTCTGTCATATTGTCTTAATCAGTTTGGACTATCAGAACCAAGTACCATAGATTGAGTGTTTTATAAACCATACAAATTTCCAGCAATCCCACTCCTTGGCATATACCCAGAAGAAACAAAATCCCTAATCAGAAAAAAATATCTGCACCCCTATGTTCACAGCAGCACAGTTGACAATGAGACATGGAAACAACCTAAATACCCATCAACAGATGACTAGATAAAGAAGCTATGGTGTATATACACAATGGAATGCCATGCAGCTACAAAAAAGACATAATAGTGCCATTTGAAACAATCTAATCATCTGGATGGAACTGGAGGGGATCATGTTAAGTGAAATAAGTCAGAAAGGAAAAGAGAAAAACAGGCCAATTTCACTAATAGGCAGAATATAATGAAATGAAACAAATGAACATACAAATCCCAAAAAAATTAACAGGACACAGGACTGTGGTTACCAGGGTGCTAATGGGGAGGGAAGGAAAGAGGGGGGAAAGATAGTGATAAAGGACACTGGAACTCTGGTGGTGGGTTGGTGTGATGTGTAGACTGAGATACAACTTAAGTATCCTGAAAATGAATATAGAATTGTGAACAAAAGACATAATAAATATTACTATTAAAATATTAAATGAACCATAGAAATTATTTTTCTCACAGTTCTAGAGTCTGAAAGTCTGAGATCAGAGTGCCAGCATGGTCAGGTTCTGGTGAGAATCTTCTACCAGATTGGAGACTGCTGATTTCCAGCTATAGTCTCACAGGTGGAGAAAATTTTTCTGGGGTCCATTTAAAAAAGGCATTAATCCCATTCATGAGGGCTGCATCTTCATGGCCTAATTACCTTCCAAAGGCCACACCTCCTCACACTATCTCACTAGTTGTTGAAATTTCCCCATATGAATAACATATATACACTGGGCAGATTTCCCTTTAGACCTCCTAGCACCAAGTAATCAAGGCAAGTTTCAGTTCTGCTGTAGCCTGACCAAATACATCCTCAATCATAATGATCTCATCCTTTACAAGATCCCCACTTACCAATCTCATACATGTGATCCTAAAGAAATGAGGAACCAGGCTTAACTTTACAACCTTCTTAACCTGGCAAGATGGGACCAATAATACAGTTTTCATATATTTGGTCTGAAGGTTAAATAGCTTGAAGTATGCAAAGTTCTTAACACAGTACCTGGCTATTATAGTCATGCTCAATAAATGGTTGCTATTTTATTCTCCAAATAATCTGAAATTATTTAATTATAAGCAACACAATAAGCGTATTCAAAGGATGAAAACCTAAATATTCTATAGCACTGAGTTTCAAACTTCAGCATGCAAAAAGACAAAATCATACAAGTCCCCACCCCAATAATCTATTAAAACAGATACCTGGAACCCCACTCCAAGGCACTCTAAGTCAGCTTGGGACAAGACCTGCCAGCACTAAGAAGCTCACAGGAGATAATGCTGAAAGGGCTATTGGAACAACTTCTTAAACTTAAAATGAATGTTCTCTTCAAACTGGATTCCATAAAATAAGAACTTGAACATATCGACAACAAAAACTGGAAGCAAATCCTACTACTTCTCTTTTCTGGATTATATATGACAAAATACTAAGCAAATGCTGCATCGGAAAGTGGTTAGCTGGTTTCCAAATTTGTTCCTCTTCCTCCTCTAGGTGAAATTTGCTGCTTCCCTTCCAATGATGTGGCCTCACATCCAAGTTCTGTACAATACAAATGGGCAATACTTCAAGGTTTAGTGGCATAATATTAAGTCTTCCCTATGGGATATGGAGGCCACAAGATGAAAGGCACCTGGTTCCCCTTTCACTGGGCCATTACATGAGTGAAAAACAAGTTTTTCTTATGTTAGGCCACTGAAATTTAGGGTTGGTTTGTTATAACTGCTAGCATTACCCTAATACAAAAATCCACATTAATTATAAGTCAATTAACATGTTTTAGCAAAAAGAGGCATGTCTCATAATATATATTCTCTTGTTAGTGAACACAGGTAATTTTTCAAAAGACATGAATTTAAAAATCAAACAAAAATTTGAAATTAAAAATAAGTTACTAACTCTAACTGACTTAGATGTAAGTCTAACATCACCTCGTATAAACTAACACCAAACTGTGTTATCCCATATCAGAAAGAGCTTAATGAGAGTAACAAACAAGATGTATACAACTTCACCTGTCCAATGTTTCAGGAAAGAAGGCTAATAGGTTACCAGCTAACAGGTTAACAAGGAGGCCAACATCTTTCCCAATATTTTAATAAAAATTTCAAAACATATACAAATCTTGAAAGACGAGTATAAAGTACACCCTTTCATTCACCATCCAGATTTAACCATTGCTAGTATTTTATCACATTTATTTTCTCTATACATGTGGTGAACTTCTTGAAAGTAATTTGCATTAGGACTCATACATTTCACCCCTAAATACTTCAGCCTACATCTCCAAAGAGTAAGTACATTCTCCTACAGAAATTCAAGTATTCAATTTCCTTCTACCTAGGAAAAATAACGAATTCTCTAACATTATCTAATGTCAAATCCACAGTCAAATATCCCTGATTATCCCCCAAAAGTTTTGTTTTGTTGTTTTAAGGAAAAGTGCAGGCAGGAATGAAGACAAGTAGGCAAGCAGCCAGGAAAAGAGAGGAGGAAAAAACATTTTTATTTACTTTTATTTAGTTGTTCCCCTGGCACCGGCACATGAACCTGGGCCCTTGG
The DNA here is from genome assembly GCA_004363575.1 of Solenodon paradoxus. Taxonomy (NCBI): domain Eukaryota; kingdom Metazoa; phylum Chordata; class Mammalia; order Eulipotyphla; family Solenodontidae; genus Solenodon; species Solenodon paradoxus. The sequence goes on along the minus strand of RJWH01006926.1, from coordinate 42,906 downwards.
GACATATGTGGACTGCACAGGTTGGGAGGCAGACCTAACCACTATTCCAGCAGGGCACATGCCCAAAATATCTCATTTTCATGAACCAGGAGTCAATCAAGGTGCATGTGCTACATCTGGTTATGTCTTTGTGGCCTCCACCAAGAACACTCTTAGTCAGCAGCTCAGGCTGCTAGAACAAATTGCCATAGACTGGGAGGCTTCAACAACAAACATTTATTTCTCACAGTCCTGGAGGCTGGAAAGTCTGACTACAGTGCTAGCTGATCTGCGGCCTGCTTAGGGCCCTCTTCCAGACCTATAGATGACTGCCTTCTTGCTGTGACTTCACATAGGAGAGAAAGGGGGAGCTCTGGTCTCTCTCTTCTTATAAGGGCACAAATCCCTCATGACTTAATCTAAACCTAATTACCTCCCACAGGTCCCACCTCTACATATCATCACATACAAATTTGGGGGGTGGGACAGTCTATAACAAAGATCCTGTCTTTTTGCTTCCTGTTACATAGACTTTTAAAGAAAGCAACACAACTGTCTTGTAGACTATCCCATATTTTGAATGTTTCATTGGTTTTGCATGACATTTTATAACTATTTCTATATCCCCTATATTTCCTGTAAAATGGACAATATACCTAAATCATTTACTAGATTCAAATGAAACATCTGGAGGATGAATACTAGATATGTAAAGCTGTATGCTTCCTATTGTATCACATCAATAGGCACAAAATACAACTTAGTTTCATAATGAGCAAGGATAAATTTGATGACTTGGTTGTAAGATGGTGACTCCCAGATCTCCCTATAAAAGAAGGTGCCTTCTTTGACATGGTCAAGTAATCTGTGGGACAATACTCAACAGCATGCAAAATACTTTGCAACAACTTTTTACCGATGGCACTAGAATTCCTTGGAAATCCTTCTCTAAATCAGTTCTCATCGGGGGCTGTAAAAGAGTGATTTTCTAATTGCATCATTCCAAAATTGTTAACTTCTGAAAGTTCTAAGACACTCTTTCAGGAAATGTCATTTTTCTAGTTTTTAAGATACATTTGACTTCCATTTAAAACTTTTAAATAGTAACAAAGTATTCTTTATGCTCGGAGATTCCTTCAGAAAGATTATATTAATGTTCAGGAAAAATTTTACCCAACCACATAACTATAATACCTGATTTCTCATGCATTTTTTGCTACATACAAGTTAAGTTTGCTTTATTCTTAAATAATGTTTTAATCACAAAATTAATGTGTCAGTGTTATAAAAATGTCAGGTTATTTAGAAGAGTAAAAAGGGAAAAGCAACATATCCCCTCCCTCTTTCCCAACAACTCCCATTCCCAAAGGATAAACACTGCCAAGCTTGTGTATCCTTCCAGAGAAGTACACGTCATACATAAACAGATATATATTTTATATCAGATACTTTAATGAATAAATGAGACAATACTATATACACTGTACCTTGCTTTTTCACAATATTATATGTGGGCCTCACAAGAACATCTCAAACACACGTCTTTTGCCAACCTCATAGCATTCCTTAGCAAGAATGTGCTATAATTTAACCAATCCCATCTTGACAGCATTTCAACTTGTTTGTCTATATAATGCGACTATTTCTGAAGGATAAAGTTCAAGAAATGAGACTACTAGATAAAAGAGTAGGGTAAACACATTGTACATGGTTCTAGTTATTAACAGATAGCCCACCAAAATCTGTACAGTTCTTCTCTCCCCCACTAACTGTATCCTACCACATTTAAAAATACAGCAGGCCTCTAATGAACCTCAAGTAGCAAAGCTTGCCAAAGCATCCCCAAATCTAAAGTGAGAAGGAGAACTAATATTTACCAAGTGTTTAGTGCCAAACACTGCACTTGAACTTTACAGTATCTCAATAATACAATAATCCTTTGAGGTAAGTGGTACTGGCTCCAATTTTTAAAAAGAGGAAACCAAAGCTAAGAGAGCTTACTCACTGTCACAGCCTTATAAGTAATAGGGCCACCAGCATTTGAACTTCGGAGGATCTGGTACTACATGGAAATTCCCTAACCAAGGATCACAGTGAGGGACTCTGAAAAATGAGGGCTCCTGATTAACCAGGAAGAGGGTGACTCTGCACGGCTGCACATAGGCTCACATGTTAATGTCATGCTGCTGCTAAGACTCTTGTTTCCCCCTTCAAAGTGAGCCTAAGAACCCAGTCTCAGGCTATGCTTAGCAATCCAGCTCCAACAAAGCAATAATGAGCCCATGGGCCACAGAAGCTGGAGGGGCTGACCAACATGTACTTAGAAAATTGATAGGCATGGAGCGGGGTGGTAGAAGCAGGTGGTAGGCTAGTATGACAAAGTTAGATATTTTGGGCTCGAATCAGTTGTCACAAAAACATTCTGAGGGAAGTGGAAGTACTGTACACGTAAGAGACAGCCACAGTTTACTGACACAGTGTCTTTACACCACCTTTCCCTACCTCAACCATTTGCTATTTCTGCTGCACAGACATGCTGGGCCCAGTAACTTTAGGATGGCCCTTAATCACGTACACAGCAGACAGCTGGGAACTCCCTGCCCTGACAAAACAGGTTAGACTGGTGCCAGACTAGTGCTCTGCCTGCTGCAGCTGCCCTCGAGCTCCCTTTGCAAGATTTGGGGAGCTGCTGGTAACCTCCTTGAGAAGGTGGTCACCTTCCCTTGTAGTTGTCTGGCCTGTGGTCATAAAGGGGTGCTTATAACTGTCCTTGGTGGATAGGGGAGTTCCTTACAGTTATAATGTTAAACATTCAATGTGTCACTTACTGTCCTTAGTTCCTTTGCTAAGGTTATGGGATGTATTTGATTTGTGTACACAACTCCTAATGTAGCATCAGCTATTTGGGGGGAATAATGGGATAAAAAGATGGTGAAAAGGAGAGGAAGAAAAATCTCTTCTCCTTTCCCTTTTTTCTGTCCATTCCAGGCACTGGGTTCCAGAAGTTTCACAGGTTTAGTCAACCATTAAAAGGTTGACAACATAATATTATTTAAATAGGAGAAGATGGGCATCAAATTGGATGATTTGAAAAACATCTTACAATGCCATCACAGGCGCACCCTCGTGGCATAACAGTTTGGTCCACTACCTTGGGCTGAGCATGGTCCACAGACATCCCAAAGACCTGGATTTGAGTCCTGGGCTCGGGGGAAACAACCAAGATGAACAACTAAATAAAATAAACGAAAATGCTTCTTTCTCTCTCCTCCTGCCTGCCTGTCTACTCGCCTTCATTTCCATCTGTACCTTTCCCCTTTTTTTTTTTCAAGGAAAGGTGCAGGCAGGAATGAAAGCAAAATAGGCAGGCAGGAAGAGAGAGAAGAAAGAAGCACTTGATTTATTTTTATTTCATTGTTTATATTGGTTGTTTCCTCCCAGACTCAGGACTCGAACCCAGAGCATAGTATGTGGCCTCTGTTCCTTCAGAGACAATTGACCTAACCGTTACTCTTCCAGGATACACCTACACCTTTCCTTTTAAAAAATATGTCATCCAAAAATATCACAGAATGAAGGCATGGGCACACTATTAGGAGATTCCATTTCCAGAAAAGCACAGAAGGGTGTCTCCACGCCCCAATGTCACAGTCTCCAGGTTCCTCCCTTACAAGAAAACCAGCTATTAGTTGTTTCAAAGATATTTTATAACAATACTATCAAATAAAAATATTATCAATTTATTTTAATATAGTACTATATACATTACTGCATATAACAATGCATATCACAATTTATTTTAAATATTAAAGTGCTTTCTCTCAGATTAAAGTGCCAATTACATATTTTTAATTGACAGATATTAGATTTTTTAATTTCAAAGAATTTTGAAATTCACAGTTGAACTCTTCCACTTACAAAAATTATTTTAACATTTAAACGTTAAATTGTTTACCTCCAGAAATTAAGCTGGACACACAGCAGATACTTAACAAATGTTTCCTTGGTTCTTTTTATCCTTTATTACTCAGAGGCAACAGGACAATTACTCACTTCCTCTACTGATATCAAGAAATGAAATCTGACTTCTGACTATTAACAAAGAGAAGTCCTGAAAATTTGTACTACATAAGTGTTCAAAGATTTTCATACTGAACTTTCAAAACCAGAAACCCTGTCCAACTAGCCTTCAGTATATAGTGAATAACTAGCTAATCAAATAACATTAGAATTCAGATTTGTGGGGAGGAGACTTGAAACAGATGGCTGAATATCCCTGAGAAAATTGTTTTCTCACAATTACAAGCAATCCACATCAAAATGCTAATATTTGCATAACCTAGGACATCACATAATGACAAACTAAATTCCTTAATATATTTCAAAGTAACACTAAAACCCAAAGTCATAGAATAAAATAACATGGAATACTATGAGATGATGTTGCCTTTTCTAAACAATCATTAATTAAAGCAGATTTCGGTAACACATAATGAAGCAGGCCCCAGTGACTGAAATATTGAGGTAGGTTTAAAAAGTACATATCAGTAAAGGGAAATTCTATACTTGTTTTTCAGTCATAAGATAAAGGTGACTGAGCTCCCAAGAACATGGAGTACTCCTCAGAAAAATGCTTATAAATAAAAATCTCCATTTATCTTCCATGCACTTGAGCATGTATTTATCAACCTCTCAAATCTACTTTCTAAAAGCATTCACATTGTACTTTACTGAACTGCATCCAGGGACTATGAAATACAAACATTTTCAAGGCTATCAATATACATATAAAGATGATCTTCATTTGCATTATGGCTCAAAGTCAATCGCCTGACATAACAACCTGCTTCAATGCCCCACTCTCCTTGCTCAGTAAATCTCCTAGCTTACCTGTAGCCTTGGCATCAGTTATTTGTCTTTAACTGACACAACCCACAGAGCTCAAGATTGGTTCAGGATCTAGGCCACAATTAGTGTTCACACCTGCAATCTGCAATAACCACACTCAGCTTCAGACGTGATATTGTTTCAACTTGAGATCTGTTTGGGCCACTACTTCTAAAACTAGAGGGCTCTGGACAGTGCTGAGTAACCTTGGTGGCCATGGGTTCTGACTGTCAGTAACCTACCATGAACCATGAAAAACAATGCCCAGGGCCAAGGGCGATTTTCACATTAAAGATTAAGGTGTCTGCTTTCCATTCTCTATCAGGGAGCCCTAAATGGAAACTGAATGGAGAGATCTCTTCAGTATAAGTGATGAAGCAAAACATTCCCCACTGGAACAGTCCAGAAGTGGGCTCATCCATTTCACATGAGGATGCCAACCTGGGCCTTAACTCCACTGAATTAAATTTAAAAAAAACAATGTTTGGTTCCAGTTTGAAATGGGGTTGAGAGTGGGGAGAGAGAGGACGGAGTAGAGGGATGCTTCGGACTATAGCTAACTCACATCTATGTGATATAAGATTTCTACTGCCTCTCTACATGTAGTAAGTATATCGTGTGCCATAATACGCAGATGAGCCATCAGCTTATCCTTCACAACAAAAGAAGGCTGACCCCAGAATTAAAAGACTACTTTTCCTCTTCAAACACTCCGGAAAAGTACCTTCAAAGTCGCCTTCAGGTTAAAATCGGAGGAATACAAGCTCCTCTTTGCTTGGAGAAGGCAAGTGACTGGGTAAAACTTCCCATCCTTATGTCGGGTGGGACGCGTGTCCCTCTCCCAGACTGGGCCCAACACAGGGGTGCTTCACTCTGGGTTCTGGCCCATGCTCATCTTTCTCAGCTCTTAATACTCCGACTTTCTTAGCAAGAGACCTGGGGAACACAATCTCAGAAGTGGGCTCCCACGCAGGCCCCACCAGCCCCTACCCAAGTCGAAAAACCCTGGGACTTTGCCGCGCTGTGGCGTGCTTCCTGGTGCTCCCCTGGGAAGTCACCCACCTCTCTCGCCCCCCCACACACACACGCCCTGTTTAGCAGAACTAGCTCAGTGGGGGTCGAAAGTGAGACAGAACCAGGTGAACGGAACTGGACCACCTATGTGCTTTTGTTTTCCAGTGAAAAGAAATGTCAAAATAGGGTGAAATTCTTTTTAACGGTAATGGAAAGCCAGAAAATGCAGACAGTTGACCTTGGGAACTAACACCGTCGCAGTGGGAGACTGAAAAGAAATGAAACGCATCGGCAAATGAAGGGGAAGCCCAGCGCAGCGCGCCTGGGAGCCGAGCGGCCCGCTCGCCCTAGGGGTGTGCGGAGGTGGGGGGGGGGGGCCCGCGGGTACAGAGTGCTCACCGTAGATCATGGCCAGCCCGGTCTCGTGCAGGAAGCGCACCCGGCGATGCTTGAAGAGCCAGATGGTGAGGATGGTGAGTGTGAGCAGCAGGATGAAGGTGAGCAGGCTCACGCTGTCTTGCCGGTGGCTCTCCTCCGCCTCCTTCTCAGTGGCAAGCTCCTCCATGGCGCTGCTGTCCTCAGCCGCCGCCCCAGAGGAGGAGGCCGCGGCCAAGGCACTCAGCCCCCGACCCAACAGTAGCGGCAGCAGTGGCAGCAGGAGCAGCCGCGATGGCAGCGGCCGGACCTCCCGCCCCGGGCCAAGGCGCACCGCGTCACCAGGCTCCATGGCCGCAGGGCCGCCCGCACCTCCTGAGCTCAGGGACCTGCAGCCCGCGCCGTCGGCGGATTCCCGCTGCACCGCCGACTTGCCGGAGTGGCCCGGACAGCCGCAGCTCCTCCTCCAGGTAGCGCCGGGCCCGGGCTGCGCCGGAGCCGCACTTGGGGGAGGGGCGCGCGCAGTGCGCAAGATCCCCAAGCACCGCCCCCCGCCCGCGCACCTGTTCTACCCCCAGCCACGCCGCGCTGAGCGCCAACTTGGCCTCCAGGCAGATCGCTGGTAGCCCTCGGTGTGGTGGGCAAGGCCTCCGCCGCTTGCAGCTCCCAGGTCCTCACTCATTCCTGGCATACCTGGCCAGGCTATCTGGGATCGCGGGGCCGGTTCACCAGCAGTCGCCGCCGTCCTTCCTAAACAGGACGCCAGAGGTCGTCCGTGCCTGGCAGGAGCATCGGCTTGAATTCTCTCACAGTGCAGTCTGAGTCCTGTCTCTGGGGCCACCCTTCGCAGGGTGAGAGGGAACTGGGAGAAGTTTTGAACTCTGAAGTCAGGAATCCCTGTACACCTCTTTTACGTCTCAGTGCCTTCCAGCGCTCGAGGTATCACAGAACCTGCCAGGCTTCATTCAAACTTCTGCACGGGTCGGTCCCAAAGCGAGGACTGACTTGTTGGAAAAGCGACAGATTTTTCAAAGATCTCCTTCACCACTAGGGGAATAGACTGACTTCTTAATCTGGACTGTGTAACTGCTGGGGAAGAGGGTTGAACCAGAGGAACGGAACACTTGCCATTCCAGGTAGATCTAGAGCAGCAAGTGGTTTGGGGGAGGGTGGGGGGAGATGCCCTTGGTGACCCTTTTATGTTGAGCTTCTGATAACCCAGGAAGTCTTTGGATGATTCCTAGGACCAGGCCCAGCTCTGAAGAAATATTATAAAATAGACTCTGGGGAATAAAGTCTCAGAATAAATCCTCAGGAACCAGAAGTTTCACTCCATCTTGTTCCTGTGGTCAAGGAAGAAAAAAGAGATCAAATTCTTTATCACTAGTACCTATTACTATGCTCCTAAGTTTTTATGAAGCTGCTCTGAAAATCATATCAAATCTCTGTTTTCTCTCCCACAGGAGTTCACATTTTTACGAGGATTCATCGAAGAAAGCAATACTTAACTAAAATGAATAATAACAATAGGAAATGGTGGCATTGGGTAGGAAAGATATTTGGGGCACTGAAGCCTCCCCGATGCCCCTATAGGTGAATGATTTGCCTATCTGCTCAGTACCTTCTTTACAGCATGGTAATCTCTTCATCTAGATTTTAGCTAGTGCCATTCCCTATTCCTCCAGACTGGCACCCAATCCTGCCAAAATCCATATAGCTTGACATTCCATGCAGCTTCCCAATGAAATTGCAAACACTGAAAACCTGAATAGTCACAGAGAAAGGCATACAACAATAGGAAAACTTGATCTAATTTCCAGAGACATTAAAATCCATATTACTGAAAACAGGCCATGTTGACCATATTTTTTTTTTAATTTTGGGTTCCCAAAATTCAAGGACAGAACTTTACCTGCAGCTCACTTAAGACAACTTAGAAGCTACCTTGAAAGTACACACTTTGTATTTGTATTGTAGTTACAAAAATGACCAAACATTTCCAACCGCACATGCTCTTCAGAGCCTTGCCATTAAGAAGTAACACCCATGTTGCCTCTCTGTGAACTTCAGTAGACCTTTGTGATTGCCTCAAAGAATAGAATATGGCAACAACAACTGCATAACTTACAAAGCTAGATCATCAAAAGCAATCTAGATCCTGCCTGGCTCATTCTCACTGTCTTGTTATTTACTTTTGGGGATCTCAGTTTAGTGTAAGAAATCTAGGTAACTGGCATGTCCTGGTAGTCTAGCAGATAAGGCCACTGGACATAGTCCACAAACATCCCAAGGACCCAAGTTGAAACATGGGGCTTGGGGGAACAAGCACAATGAACAACTAAATAAAATAAATATAAATGTTTCATCCTCTTCTCTCTTCCTATCTGCCTGCCTACTCACCTTCATTCCTGCCTATCCCCACTTCCTTAAAAAAAAGAAATCTAGATCACAATGCGATACCACCTCACACTTGTTAGAATGTCTATCATCAAACAGACAAGGATAACAAATGCTGGTGCCAATGTAGAGAATAGAACTTTGTAGACTGTAGTGAACAGAGTACAGAGAGCAGCTGTTTGAAAACTCTAAAAAATAAATTGTACCAGGTAAATGGAGGAAGAACACCAGGATTTGAAGTACAATTGAGCTGGCAGTGAGTTTGCCACTTTTTCCTCCAGTATCTACTGTACTAAACTCAAGGCAGCTCAAAACCCAGAAGGGGTCATCAGCATAGACACAGACAGCACTAAGAAGAGTAGGACATGTTCAGAGAAAATGGGGAACACGTGTCATCATTCTTTTCTCCATTCTCCCACATCCTAGCCAATGGTGATCTCCCTATGACAAGTGGGTCCAAGTGTCTAAAACACCGAGGAGAAGGACTATCCTCTTTGGTTGGAGTAGCTGTGGTCCTAAGACACTAGGGAGAAACCCCTGCTGAGAAATTTTTTTTCTTCCTACTTGACCATGGACATGTGGGCATTTTCAGGAAGTACATGGCAAAAAGAAATAATGATGCCTATCTCTTTCTAAAGAATTGAAAAGGGAACTTCTAGGAACTACAAACTATCAGGAGATTGCAGTGAGGGAGTAATTCGGAGAAACAACCCCCTAAAGTTATGAGCTCCTAGGTTCACTTCAATCTGCACGTAGATCCGATTTTAAATAACATAGAAAGGATTGTGAAACTAAGAAACAGATCGCCACCCAGATCCTAGACTAGCCACTGTATAAAAGTCATGTGACACAGATTTAAATACCACTATAAATGTTTTTGAAAACTGAATTGACTATGGAGTCATCATCTACAAAAGGCAGGTCAGAACTTGTGGTCCAACCCCAACTATGTTGACCTTAAGCTAAAACAAATATATAAATATCCTTCCATAGGATTAAAATAAGATACAGCCCCATAACATAATATGAAAAATGTCCGGGTTAAAACTCCAAAGTTTTCAACATATGAAGAATAATGAAAATCTCAACTCAAGTGGAAAAGGCAATCAATAGACATCAATGCTGAGATGACATATATGTTGGAATTATAATTTACTATATTTTACAGAGACTATTATTAAAATGTTCTATTAAGTAAGAGAAAACAGTATCAACATGGATGGAAAGGTAGAAAGTTTCAACAAAGGAGTAAAAGATAAAATAACAACCAAATTGAAATGTTATAAATGAGAAATACAATAATTGCAATTGTAAATTTGAAGATATCTTAATACAATCCAATCTGAGCAAAAAAGAGGGGGAAATGAGAAATAAATTAACATAGCTACAAGGACCTGTAGGATAATAACAAAAGGACTAACATAGTTTTAGAATTCCAGGATAGGAGAAAGAATACGTAACAGAAAAAAATATGTCAAGATATAACAAAACATTCTAAATTTAGAAAAAGATAGAATCAAGTAGATTCAAGAACCTTAGCAAACTCCAAACAGAATAAACTCAAAAGAATCCATGCCCAGATTATTAAAAAGAAAAAGAAAATAGATTTAAAGCAGAAAAATAAAAGTGACATATTACATATAGAATAGTAACAATTCAAATGACTATGGATTTCTCATCAGAAGCCAAGGATATCATAAACAAGTGCACGGCATTTTTAAAATGAAATGTCAGTCTAAAATAAATAATAAAATAATATATCCAGCAAAAATAATTTTCAGGAGTGACAATGGAAAAATTCTTCAAAGAAGGAAAACTGAACAAATCCATTGCCATCAGATGTGCTATGAAAGGATGGCTAAGAAAGGTTCTTCTCTTCTTCAGTTCCTTTCTTCCTTTAATGGAAAGGTGTAGAAATGAAGGCAAGCAGAGGCAGGCAGGCAGGCAAGCAGGAAGAAGCACTTTTTAAAAATTTAATTGATATATATATATATACACACATGTATATTTCACATGATGCAATGAAATTTTCAATGTATGTAGATATAATACACAAATAGCCATGACATAAAGGGAGGAGGATAAAGGGACATGCCTTATATGTTAGTATGGTTTATATATACCACTTGCATTGGTAAAATACTGATCCTAGGTAGAGTGTAAAAAACTTAAGTACATAATGTATACTTTAGAACATACGAGGAGGTAAAATTTAAGCCACAATAGATAAATTAAATAGAATCGTAAAAAATTAAAGGAAAGGAAAAACAGAGCAACAAATAACAGTGGGAGCAAACAGGGAAGAAATAATAAAATAGTACACCTAAGTCCAAACATATCAGTAACTACATTAAATGTAAATGGTATAAACAAGTCAATTAAAAAAGAAATTGCCGTAATGGATAAAAGACAGGATCACCAAATTAGTTCCTACAAGAAACTCACTTCAAATATCCTAACACAGTCAGATTTAAAGTAAAAAGATGGAAGCAAATATACCATGGCAAGATTAATATGGAGAATGAGAGTGACTTTATCAATATTAAACAGATTAGACAAAGAATGAAGAAGAACATTGCATAATAATAACTGATTTACCCACCAAAATATTACAATCTCCATGTTCTACTGCTGCATGATAAATTATCACAAACCTAGTGACTTTACACACATTTATTATCTCATGGTTTCTTTTTTAATAAAAAATTGCATCTACTTAGAAGCATTAAGAAGGTCAACAAAACAGCTGCAATATTTTTTTGTAATTACAGAGTGGTATTCATTAGCAGAACAACAATTATTTCACATAAGTAGCATCAGAGACAACCGAAGATGAAAAATCTACCATCCTCATGTTTAACTAGTTTGTGCTATGCACCAACAAGAACCTGCTTTGAATTTCCACACCTATTTACAAGCCCCTACTGTCCCAGTCCAGGTTAGTGGCCATTGAATATACTACCAGGACAAGGCTATCCAGAGACACATTCGGTAGTGTGTTAACTATACCAAAAGACACCGTACAGCTCAAAAAAATCTTCCACAGACTCACAGTTTAATTTTATTCTTTAAAAAGAGTGAAGGGTTAAACGCTTTATAGACAAGAAAAAAACTTCACTAGAACCAACTTATTCATCATTGTCGTCTTCATCTTCCTGATTTTCCTCCTCTTCTTTTTCATGCACTTTTCAGTTTTGATCAAACCGCCGCCCTTTTTGCTGCATCACGCTTTTCTTTAGCCAGGTATGCAGCAATATCCGTTTCCATATTTTTCCTCAGCTTAGCTGCCTTCTTTTCCTAAGGCTGCTTGTCATATGCAGGAGTGCTATTCCACATCTCCCTCAGCTTCTTTGTAACATCAGCAGCGGATAAGCTGGAACATTTTCCTTTGATTTGGGGGCATACTCAAAACAAAACAAGACAAAGGCCGAAGGAGGCCTCTTGGGTACATTGGGATGCTTGAACTTTTTTGTTTCCCCTTTAAGAAGGGTGAACGTTTTCGCTTCTCTTTCATAGCAGGTACATTCACCTTTGCCATGTCTTCAAATTTTCCTTTCTCTTTTGCAGACATAGCCTTCCACCTCTGAGCACCTCTTAGAAAACTCTGAGAAGTTGACTGAAGCATCTGGGTACTTCTTCCTGTGCTTCCCGTCAGCAAGTTTGCACAAAAAATGCACATATGACATTCTCCCTCTCAGCATCTTAGGACCTCCTTTGCCCATTTTTAATCATTTTTCCTTAGCAAGGCAGAGTCTCCCAGTGTCCGTCCAGCACTGACTTACCCCGGTGTTGACTCTGTGGAGCTCAATGTACCATCTCAGGGTTTCTGCAGGTCAGAAGTCAGGACACAGCTTAACCGAATTCTCTGCTTCAGGATGCCTGCTATCCAGATTTCTGCTAAGCCTGTGGTCTCGTTATCAGCTCAAATGAGGAAAGATCCACTTCCAAATTCATTTGGGATTTTGACAATTGATTTCCTTGTGTTCACATGACAAAGGGCCCTGGATTTTTGCTTGTTATCCATTGGAAGCCACCCTTAGATATGAGAGGTCACCTGTATTTCCTGGAGGCTGCCTGTAGTTCCTTGCCACATGGATTTCCTCAAAAGGGCTGCTTACTTTGCCAATCCAGTAAAGATAGTCTCTCACTCCAGCCTTTTAAGAAGGAACATTATATTATGCAGCATAATTTGGGAGTAACATCTCATCATATTTGCCATATAACATAACTTAATCAAGAGGGTGATATCCCTTCACTTTTGCTATTTATATAGGTTTGAAGCAAATCCCAGATATTGCCCTCACTCAGTGGGAGGGGATTTTGCAAAGCAATAAACACCAGGAGGTAAATTCATTGGGACTCACCTTCTTAGGGCCTTCCCACTACCCAATCCTAGATATGTATGCATTTAATACCAGAGTTAAAATACTTGAAGCCAAAGATGAAAAAGTTGAAAAGAAAAATAAACATGTTCACAACCAGAGTTGGAAATCTCAATACTCCTCTCAGTAATAGAATAGTAGACAGAAAATCAACAAAGATATGGAATATCTGAACAACACCAAGAACCAACTAACCTTTATAGAATACTCCATCACTGAACAACAGCAGAACATACACCATCTTTAAGTGCACATGAAACAAAAGTCTGAAATCAGTTACACTGGGCTAAAGTCATGTGTCAGCAGGACTGATTTTTTTGAGAGGCTTTTAAGGAAGACCCATTTCCTTGTCTTTTCCAGCTTATGGCACTGCTTTATGTGCGTTGTCTCCATCTTCGACTTACTTCCATTGTCACACCTCCTACTTCCTCTTTTGAACTTCTTGCTTTCCTTTTTAAAGGACTCTTGTGATTACTTTTAGGATTCACTCCAACAATCCAGATAATCTTCCCATCTTAAGATCCTCAATATAATCACATTTGCAAGGTCCCTTTTATTAGTAAAGTAATATAATCACAGGTTCTGGAAACTAGGACATGGAAAACTTTTGGGAGGCAGTAAGTCAATATACCACATACACTTAATAGAGAAATTGAACTTGACCCTGATACTAAAATCAAGCAGTTCAAGAAAATAAAGCTATAGATCAATATCTCTCATAAATTTAAAGATAAAAATTCTCAACAGAATATTAGAAAATTGAATCTAATGGTGTATTAAAAGGTATACACCATATCCAAGTTTATCCTGGGATTGCATGGTTGGTTCAACATGAGACAATTAATCAACGTGATCCATCATATTGACTATCTCATGAAAAAAAGCACATGATCATATTGATGCAGAGAAAGCATTTGACAGAGTTCAATATCCATTCATGATAATAACTTTCAGCAAAATAGGAATAGAAGGGATCTCATACTACTCAATTTCAGACTTATTATGAAAAGTAATGATGCATAATGCAATCAAGGTGGATGATATTGGTTAAGGACTAGATACATTGATATATACAACACAGTAGAATCCAGAGATAGACCCACACACAAAAATGGTCAATTGATATTTGACAAAAGTGCAAAAGCAATTAAGTGGAGGAAAGTACATTTTTTCAACAAACAGTTCAGGATAATTGGCCATCTACATACAAAAAAAGTGAACTCAACTGAAAAGTAGACTTCAACAAACACTTCACAAAAAAGGATATATGAATGACAAATAATGACTTGGAAAAATGTTGAACATTATTAGCCATTAGGGAAATGAACATTAGTATCATGATTACCACTTCTTAGAATGGTTAAATTTATTGTTTCATTATTTTATTTGTTTACATTGCTATACGGTTTTCAGGATATTGAATTTGCACCTTAAACTGTGTGTATTTCACACCACATCCACCACCAGAGTTCTAGAGCCCATCTAGTAACTCCTTCATTAATGTGTCCCCTCCACCCTCCCACCCACTTGGCAGCCACAATCTTGTGTCCTATAAATTTTATTGTGTTTTGTCTGTTTCTTTATATTCCACGCATAAGTAAAGCTATCCTGTACCTCTCTTTTTCTCCTGACTTATTTCACTTAGCACTATTACCCTCAGTTCCCTGCAATTTGTTGAAAAAGTACAACCACATCTTTTTTAATAGATGTATAGAATCCCACTGAGTACAAATACCACATTGTTTTATCCAGTCACCTGTCAACAGGCATTTAGGTTGTTTCCATGTTTTAGCTATTGTGAATTATGCTGCTATTAACATAGGGAAGCGGGTTTTTTTTTCTGATTAGAGTTTTTGTCATCTCTGGATAGATGCCTAGTAGTGGTATTGCTGGATTGAATGGAAGTTTCTTTTTTTTAGGAATCTCGATACTGTTTTCCAAATAGGTTGCACTAATTTATGTTCTCACCAACAGTATAGGAGGGTTCCTTTTTCTCCACACCCTCTCCAACACTTGTTCTTTCTAGTCTTAGAATAGCTGAAATTTAAGCTATTGACCTTACCAAATGAAGGTGAGAATGCAAACTAGTGCAGTCACTCTGGAAAACAGTTTGGCATTTCTTTATAAAGTTAATATGCATTTACCTATAAAAGCAAGTAATCCCATTCTTAGGTATATATCCAAAGGAAATGAAAACATGCCTATTCAAAAACCTGTATATGGATGTCAATAGCAACTTTAATCATAATAGCCCCAAAATGCAAGCAACCTAGATATGTTTCAATGGGTGAATGAATAATCTCTCGTATATGCATAAAATGGAATACTACTAAACAATAAAAAGGAATTAACAATTGATATACCTAATAACTTGAATCTCAGAGGCATTATGCTAAATGAAATTCAGTCTGAAAGGTTGTGATTCCATTTTTATGACATTCTTGAAAAGATAAAAGTATAGTTATAAAAACCTATCTAATTGCTAGGGGTTAGTTGAGTATAGGTATAATTATAAAGGGATAGCACAAGGGAGGTTTTGGGACGTGATGTTCTGTATCCTGATTGATGTGGGATATATGAATTTGTATATGTATCAAATTCATACAGCTGTATGTTAAAATACATTTTATTGTATATTAATTTGAATAATTCTCCATTATCATGTGTTAACAAACTCTTTGATTATCCTAAGACATGCTCCATTTTTATATTTGTTTAAGGTAGGCCTCAGAAGTCCCCTAGAGATATATCCTGACTTGAATTTCCTTGAAACGTGACAGAATGTGGCAGGAAAAGATTGCTGAAACCTTAAATTCAAGCACATACATAATGTACTATGAAGTCTATGAACATAAATCCTACCATCATAGATCGAGGCCAATGTTCTTAGAACTAGAAATCAAATGTCCAAAACTAGCTCTGTGATCAGTTCTCATAAATAAACTGGAGAGTTTCTAATTTATTCAAGATTTAATAAGAAAAACAAAAGCCACTTTGAGTATTTACAACAGAGGAAATTTAATGGAGATAATTGGCTATACAGGTGATAGAAGAACTGGGACATTGCCTAGGGAATGTGATGGATCCCTAGAGAGCAGCACATGGGAGACTCCAGGCTAGAGAGACAAAGAAAGAAGGGAGTTTGATAGATGACCAGGGGCCAGGGGCAAGTGAGGGAAGCTGCAGCCATAGCAGGCTGTCCTGTTAGGTTCTACCAATGGGAGTCGCTCCTGAGAGACTGGATGGTAGCCAGAGGGGCAAATGACTTCTTTCCTGATTCCTGCTGCTCCTGACTGCTTTGCCCCAGCAGCAGTAATCTGCTCCAGGCTTCAGTTTCCTTTAGAACTTCTAGAACCAGCTCAGCAGCAGCAAGAAGACCTTCTAGGAGGCCCAAATATTAATTCCACTGGGTCTCTCCTCTGAACTCCCAGGTTCTAGTAACCCTACCTCCTCGCTGCTCTGTTCCCAAGTAACTGATGATTTCTTTATCTGGGTTTTTTCACAGTCTCTGTTTTGCTCTCTCAGTCTCCAACACCTATAGCACCTATTCGTATATTACATCTCCCTCTTGAAACAGCTACTGGTTGTTTTCCTGGCCAGACTCTGACTCCAGTCTCTGGAAGATACTCAGTATAAATTCAAGGGGCAGTCAATGGCAAGCTGATCCTGAGTGCGCTGTTTGCTTTGCTTCTGCTTGGTTTGTCTACATTTAAGAAGAAAATAAAAATTCCTAAGTCTGATACATAAGACTGGTGGCAGCAGTCCCTCATATGCCTGTTTCCCTTCTGCTTCAGAATACAGGGAGGATTGCAGTTTTCACTAGCACGAAGTCTGTGGTGGCTTTATAGTTCATTTTGGCCACTGAAATGAGAGCAGAAGTTGTGAGTGTTCATCAGAGAAATACAAATCCACCCCCACAAAAAACCCACAGTAAAATATCACCTCACACCAGTGAAAATGGCCTGTATTAAACAAGTATTGAAGAGTGTGTGGAGAAAAAGGAATTCTCCTACACTGTTGGTGAGAATATAAATTAGTGCAACCTCCTTGGAAAACAGTGTGGAGATGACTCAACTAAAAATGATGGATCTACCAATCCCACTCGTCGGCATATATGCAGAGAATACAAAAACACTCATCAGGAAAAATATCTGCATGCCCTATGTTTATAACAGCACAGTTCACAATAGCTAGGACGTGAAAACCATCTAAAATGCCTACGAAGAGATGACTGAATAAAGAAGCTGTCACGTATATACTCAGTGAAATTTTATGCAGCTGTTAAGAAAGATGAAATTGTGCCCTATGCAACAATCTGGATGGAACTGGAGGGGATCATGCTAAGCGAAATAAGCCAGAAAGCAAAAGGAAAGTACAGAATGATTTCACTCATGTCTGAAATACAAAGAAACAAACCAAATGAACAGACGAACTTCAACAAAACTCACAGGATGCAAAACAGTGACTATAGAGGGGCACAAGAGGGCAGGGAGCAGAAAGGGGAACAAGCGGGGGGAGGGGCACTATGACTCGGATGGTGGGTGTGGTGTGAAATACACACAGACTGAGCTGTGATTTGAATCCTAAAATGCAGATAGCAACATAAACAAAATAAATAATAAAATAATAATAAATACCTTTTTTACAAGTGGAGTGTGGAGTGTCACTTCCCGGTTGTGTTTAAGAGCATGTGTGTGATTATCTCCTCTCCTGTCCTCTCCTGCAGCACTGAATCCTGAAGCCTCAGGTTGATATAAGCATTATAAGGCAGAGAAGTCCATGTATGGCAGGTAGCCTGGGGATGGATTTTTCGGATATTTTTGGTCCTGACTAAAACACTTGTGGTTTGTCCCCTGCCTGCTTCTCTAGATTCATTTTTAGCTACTGGCCCCTACTCTCTCAGTCTTCCCTAAGAACCTCAAGAAATCTTACATCTTTGGGCATTAGATTGGCTCCTCTCTCTGTCTTACTAATCATTTTGACCCAACACCCGCTGCCAGCTGTTGAAAACTCAGTTCAGGTGCTACCTACTCCCGGAATCCTCTTTATCTAGCTTGGATATGTTTTCTATAAGCCCCCAAACACCCCCCCAGTTACTTGTATTGTGACCCTTCCGGCACTGGATGGCATTATCTGATAATCTGTTCCTATTCCCACTTTAAGTTCTTTGGAGGCAGGTATTGGGTTTTTGTTGCTGTATTTTTATTGTTGATTTTCATTTATCTGTTTAGCTCCAGCTAAGCAATGTATTGGTATATAGTAGATGTTCCAAAACATTTGTTCGATAAATTTGTAAACATAGATAGAGGACTTATTTTTAAAACATTAAGCTATACATATATAATGTAATTTAATTGGAAGATGTTTTGTGAATTTTATATTTTTCCAAGGCATATTATGTGGATTCTTGGTTATCTAACTTTCTTTGGCTGAAGTCATATCTTCTTAGCTATTATTTTCTTTTGTCTAATATATTATCTTCTTACTTTTGTTTCTCTTTTTTTATGGAATTTCATCTGTCAAGATCCACTTATTTGAATTGCGTTATTAAATATGTATAGTTAAATTTCAGTACAGTACTGGAAAACTGAAAGACTTTTCATATCCTTTATATTTGTAATGCTGTAAAAATCCCTGTAACGTGTTCCAGATGAAATAAAATATACTTTTAAATATAAAAGAAACAGGGTTCAGCTGGTTCATTATCCCCAAATCAGATCACTTCTTTTTTTATTCTGTTTCCAAAGACCAAACATCCCTCTGGATTCAATTTCAAAATATAATCTCAGTTCAGGTTTTTTGGAACAAAAGCAAAATCATTTCTAGGCATGCATCGTTTTGTTTTATGCTTCTCATTATATATATTGAGATTCCTCTAAATGTGAGTCATTTAAGCATGGCCTTGGGAAACCTCCAGATTCATTTTCAATTATCTTCAAGCAATCTGAAAATGTTTAATCAAATGCTGGAGAAAATGTCCTTATTAGCAGGGTGTTTTAAAATGAAAGAGGCTATTATGAGCTCAAGATGCTACTCAAAGCTTTTACTAACAGTTGAGATTTGTCCTTTGTATCTACCTGCTCCTGGCTCACTGTATCAAGCAAAATGTAGGTATTGCATTTCCTTTAGCAACCTCCAATTTGGGGCTTCCATCCAGGACTCCCACTGCAGCGCACCAGCTAAGGTTAAACAGCCCCTAGGGAACCTTCATGGATGTATTGACTATCGCAGGTATAAGTATGATCCTTTTCTTAATGCATGAGAGGGAGAAACACAAAGGGAAAACCCAGGCTCTGTTGCTTTTGTGCCTGTAAAACCTCACCCAGACTATATGTTCATGATTCAGTGACCATGTCAGAAAAATATCACTGCAGACTCTAATCAGAAATCAGCTACAATATACTTTAGGAGTCCCCTCCACAGACACTATCCTTCTTTGCCAGTTGGCTACAAATTTTTCCTCCAACATGTAGGGGAAAACTGATCACATTAAAAAAAAAAACTCGTCAGCTTTATTAGAAATCCTTTTGCTCTAAGTAGCAGAAGCCCTGTCTCCCAAGGACTGAAGCAAATAGAAGCTGATCTTGCTATTGTAACAGGAGTTCATTCCATAGGAGGTTGCTGGTGTAGGTTCAGTGCCTTGAGGATTTAAGGATCTCATCCCCAGGGAGTGGGGCCTTTAAGATTGAGAGACAAGCAGTGTAGCTCCACCCAGCAGGTCTGGGATGAGAGCAGGAAGGAGGAAGGGCCCCTGAAGGCTCTATCCTGCTTTTGAGGACAAAATATTTTCTAGATCTATCTCCCTGGGGCCGAGCAGGCTTCTGCTTGCTTCTTATTGTCCAGAGCTTAAGTGACTACCTCCGACTGCAAGAAAGACTATGAAAACAAGAAACAGGCTTGTAGTAGTTGGCTTAGTGCAGTCGTGAGCCTGAGCACTGCACATTGCTGCTTCAGAGGAAAACAAGGCTCCCATCAGCTATGAAGAAGGGTTCTTCTACTATGGTCTTGGTCCTTTAATATCTGACTCATAAAGATTGTTCAGGAATATTAGACTCAATTATCAGGCACTGATTTTTGCGGGGGCCTTGAGAATGTGGCGCAGAGAGGGGGTGCTGCACCTGCTAAGAGGATTGTCCTCCTATATTCAGTCACAGAAAAGGAATGAAGTGCAGATCCATGCTACAACATGCCTTGACTTTGAAATCGTTATGCTAAGTGAAGGAAGTCAGTCACAAAAGGTCACATATTGTATGATTCCATTCATATGAAATATCCAGAATAGGCAAATACATGGATATAGAATGCAGATTGGTTGTTACCAGGGGCTAGTGGGGAAAGGGGAATGGGGAGCAACTGATTAGCAGGTTCAGAGTTTTCCTTGGTGATGATGGAAATGTCTTGAAAGAGGTAGACATTGCACAAATGACTAATTTTATGTGACACGAATTTCACTCAATAAAAATTTCACTCTTGCCTTCTGCTGAAAAAAATAAGACCAGATTTATGCAAATCATCTTCGTGTAGTATTTTTTCTGCAGCTCCTACAAACCCATCTTGAGATAGTAGTAGTTTCAATAAAAGGGACTTACTTGCAACTGAGACAAAAAATAACTAGCTAGGCTTCAATATCCCTTTCTACT
Organism: Solenodon paradoxus; assembly: GCA_004363575.1. NCBI lineage: Eukaryota > Metazoa > Chordata > Mammalia > Eulipotyphla > Solenodontidae > Solenodon > Solenodon paradoxus. Next base: position 22,232 of record RJWH01006926.1, on the reverse strand, counting down.
ATACAATTTCTTCCTTAGAAACTGGAACTTAGTCATGTCTGCAGTTGAAGGCAAAAAAAAAATTGTATTTCCCAGCCTCCCTTGCAGCAGGGTTTGGCCCTGGGACTGCTCTGTTCAGTGAAATGTGAGTAGAAGTTTTTAATGACTCTTCCAGATAGGATCCTTAGCAATATATGACCTTGTGTCCTCCCTTTTTTTTTCTTTCTTCCAGTCTACAAAACAGACCTGATGGTTGGAGTAGCATCTGCCAACTTGGACACGATGTGACCTTGAAGACTGAAGCCATGCGTTGAGTGTAATTAGGCAAAAAGAAGAGACTGAATCCCCAATGATAACATGAAGATACTGAATCATTCATGGGCAACCTTACTTCAGACAATTCTTCATTGTTTAATGTAACATAGGACATGCATAAATATTCCACTCCAAGGTAAGAATGGACATACTGCATGTAGGTAGATTCCTACTATTCTCTAGCAGACACTGCTTCCATTTACCTGCTCTGCCCAATAGGTATATCAAGTGTCCATTTCTATCGATATGGCACAAATTGACCAAACCAATTATATAAGCAGGTTTTGTTTGGTCAGAAAATGTGTTTCTTTTATTATTAATACTGTTCTGTTGTTGTTATTATTTATTTATTACACCTAAATGTAATAAGAGAGCATGCACTCTTATTTTCCATGCTCTCGCCACTCTGTTTTCTCACACTGAGTACTTCATATATGGAGCGAACCCAGTAGACTCCTCAAGGCCTTAATGAAAACTACCTCTTGAAATGATTCTTTCAACTTGTGACATTATAAATTAAAGCAAGCAATGAGAATTAGTCAAGAATGTTTCAACTCTCACTATGAGGTGATTCACTAATAATGAACTGAAGTATGAATACTTTGATAGCAGATAAGTAATTTGCACAAATGTTAATTTTTAATTTTGCTCCATTAAGAAAAAACCTTAGGATGTGATTAGGGAAGTATTTCTGTCTTAGTCCTGTTGCACTTCAGTTTCAGCAGCGCCAGAGTTAGTGTTTTCTTATATCTAGATTTGAAGGATTTGCGTTCCATATTTATCAGCTGTAGACAGTTTGCATATCAACTATGTGTCCAGATTTCTAACTGCTAGTTCCCAGTTGCTGCTGAAGAGATTATAGATTTGTGGGATATAAGTTGGCCCCATTTGAATGTAAATTCTTTTCTCACCACAGTCTCAGCAGCACCTAGCCCACAGGGCCTGACTCACAGCAGCCACCTAGGGTTCACACATGCTTTTATATATTGTTAGCAAGGATGCACAGCAAGAGGCTATCAGGTTTACTACAACAGAAAACACAGCCTTCCTGCTTACCAAGCCTGCATCCTGATGAGGGCTGCTTCTGCTTGGAAAACGGAAACTTATTCTAATTTACGCAAGGGTCCTTTCGGCTCCCCAAACTGAGTGAGAAATGCTACCCCTATACGGAGGGCGCATAGTTTTGTCATTCATACAGAGGTTCTTCAGAGAGTCACAGAAGCTCTAGCAGCTCTCAGAATTGTGAAACACAGCATATAATCTATGAAAAATGTGTATTCTCCAATTGTCTTGTGTAGCAATCTGTAAATGTCTGTGAGAGCACGTTGGTTGAAAATGCAATTCAGGTGCACCCTGGTGGAGCAGCAGTTAGGTCAGTTGCCTCCAAAGGAGCAAGCCACATACCCCTGGGTTCAAGTTCCAGGCCCAGGAGGAAACAGCCAGTGTGAACAACTAAATAAAATTAAGTGCTTCTTCCTCCTCTCTCTTCCTCCTTACCTGCCTACTCACCTTCATTCCTTCCTGCACCTTTTTTAAAAGAAGAAAAAGAAGGAAAATGCAATTTAAACCTATACTTTAACTAATTTTTCCCTTTTTTTATTAGTTACTAAGCAATGTTAATCTCAATGTCACCAACTATAATTGTAGATTTATTTTACTTTTTGTTTGAAGTTATTTTTACTAAATACACATATGCTTTAAGATGTTATGTTTTTCTAATCAATTGATATTTTTATCACTATAAAATTGTCCCTTGGCACACTCTGGTAGAGCAGCAATTAGGTCAATCACCTCTGAAAGAGCAAGACATATAACCCAAGGTTGGAGTCCCAGGTCCAGGGGGAAATAACCAGTGTGAACAACCAAATAAAAATAAAACAAAGTGCTTCTTCCTCCTCTCTCTTCCTCCTGCCTCCCTACTCATCTTCATTCCTGCCTGCACCTTTCCTTTAAAAATATTGTCCTCTTTATCTCTGATAATACTCTTTGTCTTGAAATTTACTTCAATATTAATATAACTATACCTGCTTTTTAAAGTGAACATATTAACTTGTTGCATATCTTTCCATTCTTTCACTTTAAAGCTAGCATGTTTTTATACTAAACTAAGTGTTTTATAATCAACAAAAAATTGTGAAGCAAATAAATGCTCTCCATCTATAAGCACTCTGTAATTCTGACCCCAGCCCCAGGTTGCCCCAGGTAGGGCAGCATTGTGCTTCTTCTCATTCCTAAGTAATCTGCTTAGGGTGGAATCATTTATAGACTGTTTTTGTAGATCTGCCATTAATAAATTTGTGAGATAAAGTCACATTAAGACTGTTTTTATTGTATGTAAATGTTAACTTGAAGGAAACACATTAACCATTAAAATATATTAAACTATAGGTAAGCAAGAACAAATGTACTGAGGTACACAAGTAATGTTAAAATGCATCAAAAATAAAGTTGATTGATGAATGCATGAAGAGATGTAAAGATGGATGATGTGATAAATCAAATGTAATAAAATATTAATTATAGAGGAGAGAATATGGGTGCTCACTGTAAAATTCTTTCAAATTTTCTTCTTGAAGTTTTGGGAAGAAAAAAGATAAGCCCTACTATAGTAGGTTGGATTACTGCCCCTACTCATAAATTTAGTAAGAAGATATAATTTTAATTTAATGTAAAAAAATTTAGACACCTAAAAATTTAAAATACCCTTTGCTATTTGATTTTGAAGAGACTTCCAGTAAAGTAAATGGAGTAGATTTTCATGCCCTATGGGCTTTGCCCTTGGTCCTATGACTTGCTTTGATCAGTGGGACAATAGTGAACATGACAGAAGCTCCGGCTGGAAGTGTGCTTGGTTTTAGCTTGATATCTTGTTCCTCTGCCATCACTGTGAAAAGAACATGACCCTTGTAGCTGCTGTTATGTATATTAAAGAGCAGATCTGAATTTGATCTTCAGCCTGAGGCAGAACTGCCCAAACCAGTCCTGAGACCTGTAAGTGAGAAATTAACACTTGTGTAAGTCACTGAATTTTGGGGTTGTTTGTTACAGAGCACTAGCACAGCAGAAAACTAATTCACCGATGTATTAATTCTGTCACAGGAGTTAATTCAATGACTGAGACACCGATGGCTGCACTATGGTGAGAGGTTATGGGGGTGAGGAGGGTTAAGACTGACTTTAAGGGGTCTGACCAGGACTAAGACTAAGGCAACTGGCACTCAAGAACAGAAGGTCAAACCAGGCCAGATTCCCTCCAAACATGCCATATTGTTTCTATGATCATATTTTTTTTAGACAAATAGACACTTTTGTAGAAGAAAAATGGTGCCCCCAGCTTCTAGCCGCCTTGGGCCAGCTGTAAAACTTACCAAGCTATCAGGTGCCTTGCAGTCTGGGCTTGCTGGAATGTTACGAGACAGTTGAATAAGTTACCTGCCAGATAAAGAACTTTTATTACCTGAGAGTGGAGTCTTATGTGCATATTACAAAACACATGTTTTTGTGTTTAGTAAACTGAATCCTGTGTATTGTCCATGTGAAGAATTTACAAATAACTAACTTGGGTTCTGCTTGTAATTCCTGTTCTGATTTACACCTCCCCTCTCCTGCACTCTTTCTAACCTTATGTAACTGTATTCCCCACTCCCATGTCCACTCAGGCTCACGTGAGCAATAAACCTGCCTTCACTACTTCTAAAAGAGCACATGCTTAGCTTCTGTCAGAAAGGAGAGCTGTAACACTTTCAGTAAAACAAATGTAATCACTCCCTGGAACTCTGGATTATGCACAGTGTGAGCTAGAAGGGACCTTAGGGAAGATCTATATTTACCAAACTTTGAAGATAATAAAACTGAGAGGTAAAGATAATTTACCTATGCTTGCACCGAGTGCTGACCAAGCCAGAAAGAGAACCAAGTTCTCACCACTGTGATTCAGGTCCCAGGTTATCCAATAAAAGCTTTCCGCTACACTACAGAGATTGCTTAAGAAAACCATAGGTTCTTGCTGAAAATTTGATAGCTATTTCTTTACTCATCACTTGAGCCTGAATTTAGATAGATGATAGATAGATAGATAGATAGATAGATAGATAGATAGATAGATAGATATGAAGAGGAAAGAGCTTCCTTTCTAACAACTTTATTGCTGATTACACACACAAAGGCAGCAAGGACTGCATTCTTAATGACTATGTTTGGTGTGGTGCAGTCAGAAAGGCGTGTAGCTAGCCAACTTGAGGATTGAATTTTCATATACCTTTCCTCCTCAAAGTGTGGTCCAAGGACCAGCAGCATTGGTATCCACCTATGCAGTCTTAGACTCTATTACAGACCTTCTGAATCAGAATATTTGTTTCAACAGAATCTCCAGGGGATTCAAATATATATTAAAACTTGAGAACCACGGCTCTGTAACAGTATGCAGTCATTTTGAAAACATGACCACAACTGTGGTAATCATTTCACAATATAGGTATGTCAAGTAATTATGCCTTAAACTTGTACAGTGTTAGATGTCAATTATACTTCAAAAAAACTGAAAAAAAGAACATGGCCACAAATACTTCATTTTCCTCCCATTGAGAACGGGGTACTATGGTTTGAGTTTTCGTGCCCCACTACCAAATTGTTTATTGACACTCCATTCCCCAATGAAAAAAAATATTAGGAGGTAGAGTCTTTGGGGGTATTTAAATGATGAGAGTGGAGAGTTCATGAATAGAATTAGTGTCCTTATAACAGAGATGCCAGATAGAGTGAATACACCCCTACCACCATGTGAGGACACAGCAAAGCATAGGCTATGTACAAGGAAGCAGCTCTCACCAGAATGTGACTATGTTTGCACCTTAATCTTGGCCTTCTCAACCTCTAGAACTGCAAGAAATAAATTTCTGATGTTTATAAGTCACCAAATCTGTAATATAATTCTTAGGGAATAAGAAGTAGGTTTATTCATTGACAGCTTGAGATAGTCTCAAAATCCCTAATCCAAGTAAGGCTGTCAGAAAGTTCTTTCCCAAAAACAGTAAAGACTAGGGGTGGGCAGCTGCTACTCCAAGAGAGAAGATAGTACCAGAAAACTCAAGGAACATAAAAATCAGAATAATAACACCATCTAAAGATCACAAAATATTCCTATAAGCAATTCCAAGGACCTGACAAACTGAAATTTACTTTATAAGGACTTTCATAATGGCTTTATTCATGATAGTCAAAAATTAAAAATAACCCAAGTGATCACCAACAGGTGAATAGACAAAGTGTGGCATATACATACAAAGGAATACTACACAACAATAACATGGACCAATGTGGATGAGCCTCAAAGTAATTATTATGAGTAAAAGAAACCTTACATAGTAAGATACATATTGTATTATTCTATACATCTAAAAATCTGGAAAGTGAAAACTGAACATGTTAACTGAAAGCATATTAGTGGTTGACTGCAGTCAGCAGGGAGAGGGCAGGGAGCGAAAGGAGAAGAAGCTTTTTGGCATGGTGGATATGTTGACTACCTTGATGGTGCTGATGATCTGATGGGAGTACAAAAATGTGCTCTTATCACACTTGCAAAATTGTTCACTTTGAACAGATGCAGTTTCTTGTATGTCAATTATACTTCAATAAAAAATGTAATTATAATAAGAAGAAATAGACATTCCCTGATGCTCAGGAGCTAAGTCAATGTTTGGGGCATAGACCATGTAACCCAGGGCTGGGAGGAACAATCAAAATAAACAAATAAATATATTAAAATGCTTCTTCCTCCTCTCTTCATTCCTTCCTGCCTGTCTGCTTCAAGAAGAGGAGGAGAAAGATAGGTAAGAAGGAAGGAAGCAAGGAAATAAAGAGGAGGAAAAGAAGAAGGAAAAGAAATAGATATAGGTATCACAGAAGAATAGACTCCCTGAGGTGACAAGAGGAGGTGGATATAGAGCAAGTATGAAAAAGAGAAAGAAGCAAGATGTCTCATTGTAATGGCATTATATATATATATGTATATTACTAGGTTTGATTATGAGAAATTGTAGTGTTTCTTCTAATTGAGTATATTTTTGTATGAAGTTAGTGAAATGGTTAATTATACATTTTGGTTATTATTTTAGTGTGGAGAATGACATGCTATATTCAAAGTGCTGCATGAAAAGGATTTCCAACCAAGAATATTCTACTTTCTCATTTTGTCACTTAGAATTAAAGGAGTAGTAAAGAACTCTGAAAAAAATAATGTAAAAGGCCTCATCACAATTAAACTGACTCTGCAAGAACTGCTAAATGAATTCCTATAAAATAAAAGGAAATCCCACTTTAAAATAGCAAGACATGGAAAATATAAAAAGTGTAGAAAGTAGCTGAGAGAAAACCAAGAACTCTCCGTAGCAAAGCTATGAATAATTTTCCACATAAAGATCTCTCTCATCAAATCTCCATCTCTGCTTCCCTGGAGAATCTGCAGGCCAATCCATCCTTTCCTCCACTCTACTATCCTACATTATTTACTGGGTTCTTCTGGGTCATAAAATGATTTCAAACAATATATCCTTCACTCCATTATCAATGTATAAAACAACTGAGTCCCAAACTCAGTAAGGTATCTATAAGAAAATGGTTTATTTCTTTTCACTCTAAAAATGGTGAGGTGGAAGTAAGGCGCAAAAAGAGAACATTTATATCTAGCTCCCCATTCCTCAGATACATGTCAACACACACTGCCCTCTACCAAATCATCAAGTGTTCCTCACCACTGTCCAGTGAACTCCGCCACCATTTGCCCCCACCCGCCCCATTCCCTATTGGTAACCTCAGTTCTGTTGCAAGTGTCTAAGGGTTAGTTTTATTTCATCTGTTCTTTTGTTTTGTCTATTCACATTCCACCTAGCGTGAGGTCATCTTGCCTCTATCTTTCTTCTTTTGACTTGTTTCACTTAGCATAATCCCCTCTAGTTCCATCCATGTTGATTCAAATGACAAGATTTCATCTCTTCTAAGGGCTGTAGAGTTGCATTTTTAACTCATAAGTATAAATAAAAGAATTTAAAACATTTATATAGATATGGAATTAGCACTACCCATGTTTAATACACATTCTTATTTTTCCCTCACAAATTTGGGTCCAAAAAGTGTACATTAGATAAGGCAAAATACAGTAATTGGTCAGTGTACAACCTCCACTCCTCAACCAAGTTTGAGAATCCCTACTTCTTAAGGTGATCTTGACATTTCTGTGCTCAAGACTCTTGGATTTCATAAACTGAAAATGGGTATAATGACTTTTATACAGGGATCACCTTGGTTAGCTTCCAACTGTCTGTCTGTACCCTTGTCAAGCAACTACCTAATCAGATATTTTTCTTAATCACATGTTTAACCTCTCAGTGATTCATGAGAGTCTAATAAGTTGATTTTGAGACAGACGTTATGGATTAGCTAACCCAAACTCTTTTTTGCCTGTTTTCTCTTTCCTCTTCGCCTCTTACAACCTCTGTAAAGGCTATAAAAACTAAAACTCCATTTCCCAATCTCCATTTCAGCTTGAGTAATCATATGACATATACAGACAATTTCTAGTTTCCCTTCTCCCTCTTTCTCCTCTTTTACTGCTGGAATGCAGATATGATGGTTGGAGGCACAGCAGTCGTTTGCAACCACAAGGCAAGGAGCATGAAGATGGAGGCCAGCATGCTAAGGGTGCCTGGGCAGAAATATGGAAAGAATTGCATCATAATAATATTACCAAATGGTTTTATCATTCTTAAGATGGATACTAGTTATATATGTAGTATATATGAGTGACTATTTACATTTATATTAATTAAAGGTAAATAAAATTAGGGACACACCTTTGTGGCTCAGGCAGATGAGACAGCTGGCCCGAGGACCTGGATTTCTGACTGAGGGTAGTGGGGGGATGACCAAAAAAATAAACAAACAGAAAAAAATTATTCTTCCTTCTCTCCCTTTCTTCCTTCCTTCTTTCCTCTCTTAATAAAAAAGTAAATAAAATTAAATTTTCAGTCCCTCAAATGTGCTAGTGAAATTTTAAGTCCTCAAAGCCACATGGCAAATGTATTGAACAGTTAGAATTTTAGAAAATTTCCATTATCAACAAAGTTCTGCCTGAGCGCATTGATCTAATACCTCCCTAACTGATACTGTGTATTTTGAAAGGCACTCAGAAAAAAAAGGAGTTTTTCAAAATCATCTTTCAAAGGCAAAATCATGTACATTTCCCCATAAGAGTTAGATTTGTTTCTGACTAAAACTGAAGCTAGTGGGCTTTATTCTGCTTCTCTTTAGTCAAAATAAGCCAAATAAAAACAGGCTGAATTCTCCCAAACCAATCATGTTCCATTCTCTCTCAAAGTCAATAAAGAAACATGTTTCTGCAGTTACTTGAAGCAATAGCCATACCTGGAAACAGAAAAGAGTGCTATAGAGATGTATATGAAAAGCAGAAAAGAATGACTCAGAACAAAATAGAGATGATCTGCCTAAGTCATGTGCCAGCCCCTTTGCTGCAAGGAAGGAGGCAAAGCAAGCACCTGGCTTTCCTGATTTTGCAGTGAAATGTGGGATCTGTCAAAAACATATACGATGAGCAGCAAAAGTAAGGGATTCAGAATGGGCAACATGACAACAAAAATCCACTAAGTGAGCCACATATAAAGTACAATGGATATTCAAAGGAGAAAAAGTACTTCTATCTACTACAATCAGATCATTTTTTTCTTTAGAAGATGACTTTCAAAGTGAATCTTATAGGATGGTATGACCTGGACTTGGGAAGACACTCTTTTATCTCAACAAGCATTAACTAAACATGTACTGGTGTTAAGCCCTCCATTTGGCACTGGGGATTAGGATGTGAAAGGCACACTTGAGACTTTAGGTGTTCAGAGTCTAGTAGGTAGAGGACACATCTAAGTAAAAAGCTTCTGCACAGCAAAATAAACCATCCAAAAATGAAAAGCAATCTATGGGATGGGAGAAAATATTTACAAAGCATCCATGTGGTAAGAGTTAATATTCAAAATATATAAGGAACCCATACAACTCAGTAGCAAAAATCCAATTAAAAAGTGTGCAGAGAACCTGAACAGACATTTTTCCAAGGAAGAATACAAATGGTCAACAGGCACATGAAAAGATGCTCAAAATTATTAATCATGAAGGAAATGAAAATCAAAACCTCAATGAGATATCATCTTACACCTATGATGATGATATTATCAAATAGAAAAGAGATAATAAGTGTTGTTAAGATGTGGAGAAAAAGGAATCCTTGTACACTGTTGATGTGAATATAAATTGGTATAGTCATTACAGAACAGTATGGAGTTTTTTTAATTAAAAATAAAACTACATGTGATCCACTAATTCTACTTCTGAGTATACAGCCAAGGAAAATTAAATCAAGATCTTGAAGAGATTCCTACCTTCTTATGTGCATTGCAGCATTATTGACAATAGCCAAAATATGGAAACAACCTAAGTGCCCATACAGAAAATGTAGTAAACCAAAAATGGGAAGAGAGAGAGAGAGAGAGAGAGAGATAACACTAACCCCAAACAACTATGTACTCTTAGAGATGAGAGATAAAAAGGCAAATCAGGGGGTACCAAAATGATGGGGGAGGGGCGGGGGAAATGGGATGAAGGGAATTAACTGTAAATGAAGGGAGAAAAAAGGTGGGGGAGTATTCGTAGATCTACTGTGCTATTGTAAATGTAAAAATACTACCATGTATACCTCAAAATAAGTCATTGTCAAAATGAAATATCCCTTCAATAATAATAAAAAAGAAAATGTGGTATATAGCTATACAGTGGAATATTATTCAATCACATGAAAGAAAGAAATGCTGCCATTTGCCACAACATAGGTGGACATTGAGGGTATTATGCTAAGACAAATCTAACAGAGGAAGACAATAACTGTATAATCTCACTTACATGTGGAATCTTAAAAAACTAGCTTATAGAAACAGTGTATAATGGTGGCTTCCACATGCAGGAAGTGGGAGAAATGAGGAGATTCTCAAAGGGTATAATTTTTCAGTTAAAAAATAAATAAGTTCAAGGATCTGATGTATAGTGTGATAACTATAGTTAACAATATTGACTACATACTTGAAAGTTGCTAAGAGAGTAGATCTAAAATGTTTTCACTACAAAAAATAATGCAAGGTGAGGGATATGTTAACTAATCCCACTGTGATAATTTTGCAAAATATGCATGTATCAGATCATCATGTTGTACACCTTAAATTTACACAATGTTAAATGTCAATTATATCTCAAAAAACTGAGGGGGAAAAGAATGATTACTAATCAAAGTGCTATTGTGCACTTACGTGTGTGTATGCTACAAACTATCAGCAAAATAAACTGATTTTCTGAATTATTCTGAAGATCTACCCCTTCAATGGATAAATAAAAACGTTTATTCCTTTTGAGAAACACACCTTGTCAGATGGGTCGGTTATCCATTGCAGTGTGACAAATCACCCCAAAACTTAATGACAAAATAATTATTCAGTGTTGACAAAACATGTGGACATTATGCTAATAAAAATAAGCTCATTACAAAAAGACAAATATTCTATGATCCTACTAATATAAGGCATTTAAAATAGTTAAATTCATAGAAATAGAAAATAGAACAGTGGTTGCCAGGAGCTAGGAGAAGGTGGGGAAGGGGAGATGCTTTTTAATGGGTACAGTTTCTGTTTTACAAAGTGGTAAAGTTCTAGAGATCTGTTGCACAGCAATGTGACTATACTTAAGACTGCTAAACTGTATACATTAAGACAGTTAATCAATTTTCATATTTTGCCAGTTTAAAATAAAATGATGATGATAAAGATTTTTCACAATTTTGTGGGTTATTTGGAATTCAGCTGCGTAGTTCTTCCACTGGTCTTGCTTGGGATTTCATATGCAGCTGTATTCATCTGAGATCTTTAACCTCCAAGGGCATCTGAAGCTGGAACCTCTAAGATAGCCTTTCATACTCTGAGATATCTCTCCTAATGGTCTCTAATCATTTAGCAGTCTAGCCTGGACTACTTTGTGGCATGTCAACTGGGCTCCAAGAGGAAGAAAGCAGACACTGCCATTCTCTCATAAGACCTGGACTCAGAAATCCCTTAATATCACTTTCACCCTATTCCATTGGTCAAATGAGTCACAAAATCAGTCTGGACACAAGGGGGTGGGAAGACAGACTTCAACCCTTGGTGGGAAGATTGGCAAAAATTGTGTGATCATCTTTAATATACCATAGGTCCTAACCAAGTGATTGTTGTAATCCTTGAATGACTGATTTTTTTAACTGTAGCAAAATATCCCTTAGTTTTATGGAGGACATAACTTCTATTCCAAATAATCAAGAATATTGATGAGGGAAGAGTGCTCCACTTCCTCCATTCTGTAGCCAGGTATGGGAATAGAAGCAAAAGAGGAATATGCACTGGAACCATTTAAGCAAGAGCAACTTCATCACTTCCTGAATCCTGATGCTGGGCCAAGCTTCATGCTCAAGTCTGCCCAACATCTCAAACAGATCTTCAAATCCAAATAATTTGGATCTGAGAGAACTACCTTTGTCAAAATACAGTGGGGCTTTCATTATCAAAATTATCACTGTTTTAATTTGAATGCTCTTGGCTGCAAGTGGCAGAAAATTCAGGTCAAACTAGTTTAGATTTGTCATACCTGCTTCACTGTCACCCTGCCCAGTCCTGAGCTGACCAGGAGTAGATTTGGCCTCAGGCATGGCCATAATATGGGAATACAGAGGCTGAAAGATATAATCAAGTCCTGTTTTCTTTTCTTTTTACTTTTAAGAAGTGAGCATGAAAATAAAATCTTTTTTTTTTTCATTTATTACCTGCCAGTAAGAGAAAGTTGGGTTCACAGTTTTAACTCTTAACATAAAGTGAACTTGGAGGCAAATTGACATCTGTCAGATACAACTAATGGACTAATTTCTTTTTTAATTTCAGGCTATCTTGAAAACTTGTAACATATCAGATATTGCTATGTATTTTCTAGTGACAGAATGTCAACAATGGCTGATGGCAAGTAGAATTTTGAAATATTTTTAATAAGCAGCTGTTTTCTATATGTTACTAGAAATCAACATGTTTATAAGCATGTTATGCTTCCAAAAGAGTTAAGAAACTTGAAAATCTAAACACAATGATTTAGAGTGCCTTTGTTGTGATCTTAAGAGGATCAATAGTCCATATGAACTAAGCTAAATTTGCCTCTGGTTAGCAGTGTATCTGTAAATATAAAACAATACTCGACATTAGCACTAGTGCAGAACATGCTCAGCAACATGAGATCCAAAACACCAGCACAAGTTTATCCATCGTTAAAAACCCAATACCTCCTTCCCAAGATGGCAAACTAGTAGGCAACCAAATTAATGAGTCCAAATGAGTAATTCTTGTACTATACAGTTTCTCTTTTAAAAGTATATGGGAAAGCTAACCAACTAAACAGATATTTTGATTTAAAATCTTCAGTATTTTCAAAACATGACATTACCATATACAGGGGGAAAAAAGTACTGAATATTGAGTGAAAAAAAAATCTTTAAACATGGAAGTGAATTTCCTGTCCTGTTTATCAATAAAAGTGGAGGAAGACTTAAAACCTGTTACTGATTATTTTCTCTCCATGTGTTTTAGTAAGTGATGATGATCCCATTCAAGGAATCCATCATTAACCTAATTTTCTAACGAAGAGGTAAAAGACACTTAACACCTTCTGTGGAACAAACAATAATCTATCAGCTTAAGACCAAAATTAATAGCAATATAGGAAATCCAAAACCAGAAAACTTTGGGGGTTTATATTTCATGAATGGTGCTGTTGTTCCAATCTAAAGCAAAGCTTTCTGCTTTTCAAATTCCAAAAATTAAAATATTCCCTAATCTCACCATCCAGTGCCTTTGGATGCTTTATAATAATGGAAGATTAAGGTTTCTTGATAGTTTTGATTTGGGATCTTTCACACATAAGGTACACTGAAGGGCCACTCATTTTACAGAAAAGTTTAAATATTATGCATAAGCCAAATCAACTTGTTCCACCCATCCTGTTGGAAGGGGTAAAGCTAACACCCATAAAATTACTTCATTTGATAGAATGTGTCTAACAACAATAAGCAATTTAAATAATTTCCACTGGTAAGTAACCTAGTTCGGTTTTTTATGGGAAGTCATATTTTAAAGTATACTTAAAATTATTAATCATTTATAATTTGAACCTAATACACCATGCTGGAGCAAGGGTTAATAAGCCAATGTGCTTTACATTTGTTCAAGTACTGATATTTCTGTATATAAAGATTTAGCATATATAACAGTAGTTATAAGAAGTGAAAAAAGATTTTCCCCAGAAATGAAAATATTAAAACTAAGTTAAAATATATAAAGAAGTTAGCATTCCACACAGCTTAAAATGTGACAAATCAAAGTTTACATGTCCCGGTTGTGAAAATACAAAACAGGTATTAAAACAGATACTATGTCCAATATTTAAAACCTGTGTTTAATTGGGGTAACATCTAAATCCTTAATTAAAAAATACAAATGAAGTGAAAGCTTTAAACTGGTACACACTGTTCACATCTATATTTCAAGTATGGAAGTGCATATTTACAAGTAGCCAAAGAAAAGTACTCGTGAAGAATGCATAATTTCTGAAAATCATGAAAACATCCCTGCTACCAATACATTTCTAAATACAAAACTGACTACCATAGTATTATTTCTGTGGAGCAAGAGAAGTTCATTTTGAAAACACAAAATTCAGTCTTTAGGTGTAAATGGTTTGAATGACAGTTTTTTTTTATTTCTTAGTCATTTGGGATCCTTAAGTATGCAAAACCTCAGACAGAGGATCCACAAAGGAACCAAGGTTGTCTATGGCATCCAGTTAAGCCAGAGTTTGGAATGCCTCTGGGTCATTCATCTACATCAGAAGCAGAAGCACTTTACTTGTTAGTCCTGTCACCATGCCCACAGCCTCCTCATCCTCCTCTGCCACGTCCTGGGTGGTGGCAGCCAGGTCTCCAAAACATCTCCAGCTGAGACGTTATATCATTTGCCAGCTTCTGGAAATGATGGTCCATAATTGACTGTTCAGCAGGAGCCTCTTCACTCTTTGACTTCAGAACAAATCCCTCTTCCACTGTCCATCAGCACCCTCATTTGGTTTCTGGATATTAAATTCCACTTTTGCCCGGTCCTTCTTTTGAATAGCCTTCTACTCATCCAAAGCCATTTCTTTTGGACCCTCTTCCTTTACTTCCTCAATTCTGCTCTCCTTGTTTTCAGTGTCTTCCACTGGATGTTCTTCACCCTCAGATGTCCTGAATCACATTTGATTGATCCACGTCAGTTCATTCATCTTTGACAGTTGCTTAGTTGTGAGATCCACTACCTCCACATTTGTTCTCATGCTTCAGGCCACTGCAATGGAAGAAAGAAGCTCTTATGTGTTAGTGCGAGGATATCGAGATCTCACTCTAGGTTTCTTGTGAATCCAAGAGAAGATTTCTCCGGACGCACCTGCTGCTGGGAACAGCCAGCAAAAAGCAAGTGAGGCTTACTTAAGCGGAAGCAAAAATACACCCTTAAGAAATGGAGTAAAAAGGCTGGCCATTCTAAGAGGAAAACAGGCACCAGGAGCCTCAGAGCTGGGGGTTTTATAAGCTATTCCTCCTCCTTCTCCCTTCCCAGGGTGGGATAAGGTTTTGCTTGATCTGTCAGCTGCTGCCTTTAAAACTGATTGGTTCCCCTTGGTGTTTAAGCTGACTGGTGGAATTCAGGTATCCCTCTTTATCTCTCCCTTCCTGTGCCCCCCCCACTCCGTCTTCCTATGCCTAATTGCTAACTAACATGTGCCTTCCACTATGCCTATCAAATGCTCACCTATTATGAGAATCAAATCTATCTCCTTGGAGCCTTCCACATCCAAAACCTCCTTGTACCCATCCAAGACCACCACCTCAGATAGGTGGGTCAATAATCAGTCTATCAACTGAAAATTCTCCTCCACCCTTTTCTTCAAGTGGCTTTTCAAATCATCATTCACAAGGTGGCTGCTTTTCTGGTCACCTATCAATTATTTTCCCATCACCCTGAAGTTGCTGATCAGGTCTTCCTTCCAACACATCTTATTCCTTCTTTATTAAGCATCATAGGCGGCTGTGTCTCCTCTTTATTGTTAAACACACCAACGTTAGGGGACAGGGGGTTCTTGCAGTCCTTCTGTGACTCATCTGCTTGCCTGCCGCGTTGGAGTTGGTCTGAGCTGTGGCCTGAGCTGAGCTTGGACCCAGGTCCCCCAACCCCGCCCCCTCCAGCTTCTTTTTTCTTTTGCTCTCCAGCCTTGAGCACCTCCAAGGGGTCTGATTCGTCGTCAAATAATTGGTCAAGTCATTTGGTGGCCACGCAGCCGAAGACTTCCTGTAAATACCCAGGCACCGTGGTGGCTCTGTGGAGCATTCCTCCACGCATTGCAGTGAGCCGCATTGAGCCAAGAGAGCCAGCTTCAGCTATTCCCAGAAGCTGGCCAGGCCTGGAGAAGGGAGCTCTCTGCTCATCAGAAACTAGGCACACATCCAGAGCCCTGTTTTCTATATATCAGTGCAGTTCTGTTCATGCTTGTATGTTGACCTATTTATAAAATGCAATCTGATGTCTGAAAGGTGACTGCTAGAACTCCTGGAATGATATCCTTCTAATTTCACATCCAACAAAAAAGCCAGCATCTTTACATATCCAACCATTCTCAGAAGTCTTAAAGTTCATAGTAACCAGATCTAACTGAGTCATGTGTTTAACTCTGAACCTTAGCTGGAAGAAAGTGATGCCAATTGGTTGAGACTCAGGTGACATGCTTCACACTGAGGCGATTAGGGTAGCAGAGGAATAATTTGCCTTCTGAAAGCCAGGGAATACCCGAGAGCATGTGAAAGGATATTCAGAGCTATCCCTCACAATCACTCCTTGAGTTACTCTTAACCTAATTCAGGCTAAAACTTGGTAAAAGAATAAATTTTGATAAAGATAAAGGATGTAGTTAAAATGGAGTCAGGATGGAGACTAGGACTATTTCAATTGAGTGCTATTCCTATAAAGCTATTTCTGGGGTGTCTACTATTGTAAAGTATTACAAGGTATTTTTAGAAAATAAACAGTCCCTACCCTCATAACACTTAAAATTAATTGATTATATATTCATTAAAGGCTTAGATGCACTTGTAGAATAGCATCAATATCCTTAAGGTGACAGCAGACTTTCTGGAATTACACATGTGGAATGGAGCAGGAAAACCAAGAAATACACTGATTGACTAGAACAGTCATCTCAAACCCCACAAATCTGACTCTGGTAATGTGAGCTGAAGTCTTTCATAAAGAGCTCATCTATTTTTCCCTTTACATGTGATTTCTAATAATCATGGTAAACTTGTTCCCCAGTTCACAATTTAGTAGTTGCAAACTATGAAAGGGTGAAGGTGGTGGGCAGTGAGAAGGGGTGGCTAGCAGGCTAAAAGAGAGGAAATTAATCTTCGGAAGCTTTTAGAGATTACAACTACATTGAATAAATAAGCTATACATAGGAAATTGCCTCAAAGAACTTTTAAAAAAAAGAATGGAAAGAAATACACCTAAATGTTTCTGAATCTAGAAGAGTAATTTTCTATTTTTTATACTTTAAAATGATTTCTATAATAAAGAGGTAATACTTTTATATACAGGGAAAAACAAATGCTATTTTTAAACCCTATCTGATAAAAGTACAAAAGCACAGTAGTGTGGACCATAAGGCAAGCAGTGCTACACATCTTGGTGGCCATTGAACTGTGGGACACCAAAGAAATGCTAAATTATACTTAATATACACTTTGAGAGAAAGCAAATCATTGTGCAATTGATTTTTGATAAATTTTCTACTAAAAGTGCTCAATTTTAAAGAAGAAATTTTGGCATTAAAAGGAGTAAAGTGAATTATAAGGGAAATTCTCTTATGAAGAACAACTCCTTTCCCAGGAAGTCCATTTACTTGGGTAATGCATTACTGGAGCACATGAGAGAGAGGACTATAGTGAAGGAACAACCCTCATTAGATGTCTTCCATCCTTAACCTTGATTATGGGCATCAGCAATGAGCTAGTGGAGGTCACTACAATATGGATGACTCTAGAAAAGACTAGAGCATTGTGGAATGGTGCCAGAACAGGGTTGGAGATATCTTCATGCAACAAGCTCAAGACAAGCAGACTTTTATATCCTGGCAGTTGCTGTACAACCTCAACACATAGACACCCTTATCGTCTCAAACCCAGAAAGGGCACAAGTCTGAGGGAGAAAGGTGAGTCCAAGTCTGGTGTATAAGAGTTAACTAAAGTGCCTGACTTAATAGTCTTATCAGTGATCTACAAATAGTGCTGAGATAATGCTCAGCAAAGTTGCTGAGTACATTAAAATGTTTGCATTGTTAATACCTTAGAAGAGAAAGGACAATGAGCACATGCAAAGGGAAGTATATTTAAGGAAATATTTGCTGAGGCACAATAAGGTCTTTGTCCCATAGCAGAATCCTATCTTTCTAACAGGTGGAAAGATATTGTCACAGGAATGTTACATGACAAAGTTTATATTTGCTACATTTGATTTTGATCATGCCCCTTTTTTTAAACGGTTCCCAAATTCTTTTTTTGAAGGAGATGAATGTAAAGCATTTAAACATAACAGGTAGCATTACAAAAAATTGACTCTGTGCCAAGAACTATGCTTTACATGTATTATCTCATTTTTAAACGTTTCACTGTAAAGTAATTTTTTTAAGTTATAAGCACATTTTTCTAAATGGTCAAAAAGTAAACATCTGACTCCACCCTGCCCCCACCAAGGCAGGTAGGCTACCACAGCCACATTGTGGCCCAGCCTCAGGGAGCAGGTCAGTCATGGAGAGACAGAACTCTGCCTCAACTCCACCTACCCTGGCAAATTCCAACAGCCTGCAGCCTCTCTGAAGATCCTGAAGAAGCAGTGCCACAGCCACCACTTACAAAGAAATGAGAAGACAAAGCCGCAGTGCTAAATGAAAAGCAGAGAAGAAAACCATGCCAAAATCTAAATCCCCTAGAACAAAATCTGAATGGCACAAAGATTGGAAGACACCAGAAGTTTCCTAGTGAAGAACTCTATTGACAATAAGGTGTACCCTGGTGGAACAGCAGTTAGGTCAATCGCCTCCAAAGGAGCAAGTCACATATCCCTGGGTCCATGAGTTCGAGTCCTTGGACCAGGGGGAAACAAGCAGTGTGAACAACTATAATAAAAATAAAATAAAGATGCTTCTTCCTCCTCTCTCTTTCTGCCTGCCATCCTATTTGCCTTCATTTCTACCTGTACCTTACTTTAAAAAAAAAGAAATCTAGTGACACTGATTGGGGCAATCTAACAGATTAAGAACTCAAAATAATAGCTATTTAAAAAGCTGAATGAGATTCAGGAGGTAAATGCAACCACTCAAAGGCAATTGGAAGACCTAAGAAAAGAAGTGACTAACCAAAGGGAGTATGTCACTAAAGAGACTGAAGTCCTGAAGAAAAAACCTATCAGAAATACTATAGATAAGCTATACAGTCAGTGAATTGAAAATAAACATGGAAAGCTCCATAAACAGACTCAGTCTTGTTGAGGAAGGAATCTCAGAAATTGGAGACAAGATCACAGAGACAACCCTCGTGGAAGAGGAAAGAAAAACAAGGCTGAGGAAAAATAAAGAAACCCTGTGAGATATATCAGATACCATGCAAAAAAACAAGCATAAGGATAGTAGGTATCCTGGAAGGAGAGGAGAGAAAGTAAGATGCAGAAAACTTACTTAAAGTGTTACCTGAGAACTTCCCACATCTGTCACAAAAAGTAACCATGGAGGCCCAAAAAGCTGATAGAACACCCAAACCCCTAAATGTAAAATGGTCTACATTTAGACACATCATAGTAAAATGAGCAAAAGCCAACAATAAAGAATAATTACTAATGGCTACTAGAGTAAATAGAAACATAATCTACAAAGGTACATCCTCTAGGTTATCATTAGACTTCTCAGCAGAAACCCTACAGACCAGGAGAAAGTGGAATGATATATTCAAAATGCTGAAAGACAAAAACTACCAGGCAAGAATACTGTACTCTATCTTTCAAATATGATGAAGAAATAAAGGTTTTCCATAATAAGCAAAAAATAAAGGATTTTTCCATCATTAAACCTGCCTCTCAACAAATATTGAAAGAGGTTCTACAGCAGGGAAAATGAAAACAAAGAGCCAACAAACCCTGAGAATAGTGATGAACAGTAAAACAAAATAAAAAACAAATACAGGACCAACAGGAAAAAACAAAAGAATACTAAATGGTGTTGGGGGCAGAAAACAGAGCAAGGTCGGACTTGGAGCTGGCAGAACATCAAGGACACCAGACCCGAAGCACTGAGTGAAGACCGCCATGTGAAAACATTGAGACAGTGTGTCTGTGACTGTTCATCCGCCAAAATAAGATAGATATAGTTATGTAGTTAGAGAGCAAAGGCTGTAGAAGCATTCCATGTAACCATAAACTTGCTTGTGTTAGCTGCTTAAAGCAATGCTATGAATGAACTCAATAGGTGGAGACCAGAATGGTCAGGGCCTTCAATCTGAGAAAGAGAGGCTGTAGGCCCCCTGATGCCCACCTTTTCTATCCTCTCACTCTCTCTTGAGTTTCTCATTCTCCTGCAGCACCCCCTTCTTCAAGCCTTGTTCCAGGAAACAATTATGGCAAAGGGGGTAAAGAAAAACATGGAATCTTTACAAACATATGATGGTGACATGATATCAACTCCTAAAATACTATCATAGAGTGATAAAGTTAGAGACAATTCACATGGTAGCTACAAAACCCATTCTTAAAGATCTAGAAAGAAGCCAAAACTGAAAGAATCAACAGCAAAAATTATATAGGAAATAGCAAAAAAAAAAAAAATTGGGAAAAGAAACAACGTAGAAAACAAGGCTCAAATGACAGTAATAAAACCCTACATATCAATTATCACCCTATGTAGGTTTTAGGGTTTTAGACTCACCACTGATTGAGACATTTCCCCCCATTTTTTTCCTTCTTTTTAAAAAAAAAAATTTGTTCTCCGTCCGGGGTTTTTTTCTGTCCATCCGTCTGTCTGACAGACTGGCTGTACCCCACTTTCCATGTAGCCAAAGCCAGGCACCCAGTGGGGAGTGGTGGGGGGAGCCAATAGAGTTCCATTTTGGAACGCTATACCATATCTCCACACTCCCGACCTGGGTCTCCACATTCCCAGCCCTGGCACAAGGAGTTTGGGAAGAAGAAAACCTCTACTTGAGCACAGCTGGGGACAGTCTTTGTCCACCCAAACTGCTATAACAAAAATACCAGAGGAGAACAACTTCCGGATGGTAACTCCATAGGACACACTTTTGGGTCACTCCCCACAGGCACTAAAAAAAAAAAATCACCTATTTTCCTGAGACAAACACCAAGAAACGACTGGAACTTCAGCTGCAGACAGAACAGCTGAAGACTAACGCTGGGTGAGGAAACCCAGTGCGATTATGGAGCTAAGCTGCAGATTTGATTTGGGAAAGAGTTTGGGAGTCTCCGGATATGCAGTGGGGCAGAGGCTAGGGATTTCAGGACCAGCTGCAGAGGCAGCGAGAGGCGGGCCCAGTGGGGCTGAGACACGGAGCTACGGAGGGCTGACTTAGGAGGGGGTGAAAGGAAAGCCAGCACCCCAGGAGCTGAGCTGGAGCCTGTGTAGTCAAATTGCGCTGAGCACGGTCATAAGCAGAAATCAGCCAAAGAGCTCAAACCCCTCCCACAACCATTTCACGCCTGAGCCTGGGGTCCACTGAACAGAAATTCCGCCCACCACATATCCACCAACCGGAAATCCCGCCCATTGGGTGTCCCACCCTCTGGATTACAGTGAGAAGGCAGTCCCAAACGTCAATGCTACCCACTAGCGCCGCCTTTTGGGTAGAGGTGAAACTTCAGCCTGATTGCCTACCCTGGGCAAATAAAACCTACACAACACCAGGGAAACCAAACCCTTAGAAATATTAACAATGCCGAATAGAGCAAAGGCACAGAGAAATAGACGTGAAATGATGGATCCAATCAAAAACCCAGAGGAAAATCTGAATACATCAGATGTATGCAAATTACCTGAAGAGGAATTTGGGGTAACGGTGGTTAACATACTCATGGGAATCCAGAAATCAGTAGAGGCTTTAAACAAGAATGTCAGGAAGCAAAGAGAAGAATTAAAACAGACATCAAACAGGTAAGAGACACGATGGCTGAATTAAAGAACTCAATAGAAGGACTCAACAATAGGATGGACGAAGCTTCCAACAGAATCAGTGACAGGGAAGATAGGACAGAGGAACTCAATCAAGCAAACCAGCAAAGAGATTAAAAATTAAAAGAATTGAAGACAGCATTCGAGACCTCTGGGATATCATCAAAAGGAACAACATTTGCATCATAGGGATCCTGGAGGAAGAGAGAGAAAAGGGGACAGAAATCATATTTGAAAAGACAATAAATGAGAAGTTCCCCAGTTTGAAGAATGAAGCAAGTCTCCAGATCCAGGAAGCTCAAAGAGTTCCTAATAAAAGAAACCCAAACAGAAATACACCTAGACACATAGTCATCAAAATGTCAAAAATACAAGATGGAGAAAGTCTATTAAAAGCAGCCAGAAAAAAACGTATCACATGAAGACGAGTCCCCATAAGATTGTCAGCGGACTTCTGAAATGAAACTCTACAGGCCAGAAGGGAATGGCATCATATAGTCGAAGTACTGAAAGAAAAG
>RJWH01006925.1:0-47069 GCA_004363575.1 Solenodon paradoxus | reverse complement strand
GAGAGTTGAAATACAATATTTCCAATATATATTTCTTCTTAGGCCTCTTAAAAAGTTTGTGTACTTTTAACATGTTCAAGTAAACTAGCAAATAAATTAATTTTAAAAAAGAATATACACATATTGACAGAGCATATTCAATTTTTGCGTTTTTTTTTTTTTTTTTTTTTTTTTTCGAATAGAAGTGCACTGCATCAGTCTGAGTTCAAGCAGGAATGAGAAGCTACCCTACAACTCAGGGAGGGGAAGTTCCCTTTGGTGGAAGATAAACTCTGTTAACAGAGGACTGGAGCAAGGAGGGATTGGCTAGCAAGTAAGGAGAATTCTAAGGAATACAGGGACAGCAGACACAACAAGCACTCATTACCTCTTAGGCTGAAATGAGCTCTCAAGAGGGTCTCTACCCTCCCTGACCTCAAGGCCGAGCCCAACATTGTTGGAGAGGACACAGCTGTCACTCGCTAATAGAGAGGCTGATGCGGTACTGTACTAGCAGACTTTACTAGAAATCCACCCTCTCGAGCTTGTCAGAAGTCTGCCATCCAGGTGTCTCCCCAGAGT
Organism: Solenodon paradoxus; assembly: GCA_004363575.1. Lineage (NCBI taxonomy): Eukaryota > Metazoa > Chordata > Mammalia > Eulipotyphla > Solenodontidae > Solenodon > Solenodon paradoxus. The sequence goes on along the minus strand of RJWH01006925.1, from coordinate 46,508 downwards.
CACTTTGCCACAAAACCACTGGGGAGGGTTCCAGAGAAGCTGGCCTCTGAATACAGCTGACCGCTGTGCATAGCAGAGGCGAGAGCTAGACAGGCCTCCTGTGCTGCAGAGCCTGGCTGACAGGAAGCAGCTGCCCATACTGCTGGGCTGGGAATGAGGGAAGCTGAATGCATTGCAGGAGCTGAGTGCTCAAAGAACTGGGCTCCCTACAGGTGTCTGGAGAGGCCACCAGAACCAGGAAGAGTAACAGCAACCTGTTGCACTGTTTCTCTAGCGCCCTCACTGGCAGAGTTTAGCATTGTAATGGAAAACTATAGGTCCCAGCTTTATATTCCCAGAGAAGGCAGTGAAGGTTGAATTTGGAACTGAGAGGAAATAAATTTATAACTGGCAAATGTGGTGTAAAAAAACGTTTTAGTTGGGGCACACCCTTGAGGCTCAAGCAGATGAAACACTGGCATGCTGACCATGTAAAGCCCAAGGGCCATGGTTTGCAATCTGGTCATGACCCAGGGCCAAGGTGAAAAATCAAAGTAAATAAAGATGTTTCTTGCTCCCCTTCCTTCCTCCTTTAAATGCTCCTTTCTGCTGTCCCTTCCTCTCTTTAAAAAAAAAAGTTTTGTGCATATACCGCATACTCCGTGTAAGTAAATATATATATATGTAGAAAATGCTAATAATATGTAATACATACAAAAAAGAAAAAACAAAGGCAAGATCATATAAACAGAAGTTCCAGTATTTTATTTTTACACCACCCTCTTTGGCGCTTATTCCACCTACTCAAACCTGTCGGGGCCCAAAGACAAACTACTTACTCTGCATGGCCCCTCTCATCTTTCTAGCTCACAATCATCTGTGTATTTCAATATGTGTGTCAATTCTGTTCTGTAGTGCTATGTCAGCATTTCATAGGGGTATTTCATCTTCCGTAACAATTTCAAGAGGCATAGGCTACATTATTCTATACTATTCACCATAGGACTTGGCAAAAATCAGTCATCACAGACTTGTTAATGCTTGATTCAAAATTATTTTTAAACTGTTTTACTGAGGTAGGATTGACATATAAAAACTGTACAAATTTAATATATATAATTCCATGAGTTTGAACTTAAGAATACATTCATAATAAAGAAATGTAGTATATAGACTCAGTGGAATACTATACAGCCCTAAAATGATGAAACCCTATCATTTGTGATAATATGGCTGGGACTAGAGGGAATTATGCTGAGTGAAATAAGTCAGAAGGAGAAAGACAAATACTGGATGATCTCACTCAGATGTTGAATATAAAGAAACAAAGCAAAGAAACAGATTAAATAAAAATCAACCTTTAACATTAACACTAGAACTAAGGTTAACAGTGGGAAAGGGGTGAGAGGTTGGGGCGAGTGGTCGTGGGGTCCAATGGACAATGGTGAAGGACTTTTGGTAATTTGGTGGTGGGCTGTATGTGTTGTCACATATCTCAGGAATGGGGAACCTGTACATACGAGTCTATATTATTTTGCAAATCAAAGTTACAATAAATATTAAGTTTTTAAAAAGGACTGCATTCATGAGATCACCAGTCAACCACACAAACACATCCATCATTACCAACTCTTCTTAAATAACATCAATACCTACCAAACACTTTATTTTTCTTTATAATATGTTTCCAAACTTAAAGGTATAGATACCTGGATCTTATTAATTCACCTCACCTAGGGATACAAGCCATGTGAGTAATAAATCAAACGCATTTTTGATGTCGGTTTGAGTATCTGCTGCACAACTTTCTGATGAATTTATGGAAACCCTCTCTCAGTGCCAGCGCAGCTGCTTGTGGCAGTTATGCAAACCCAGTGGCTTTGCTGGAGAGGCGTATATCTCTTCTCCATCTCTGATATACCTAGACAGCAGTTGCGTAGAAACTCCAGAGATTCCAAGTTTGTATGTGTTTATGCATCTCCAGGGAGTAAAAGACCACTTCCTTTGACATCATAATGTCTGGAGTCTGGAGAGTGTCCCACTAGGTAAAATCTCACAGTACTTTACAAGCACAATCTCCAAATCCCTCCGGGATGGCCTGTTGAATGAGTTGGAATTTGGCCACAGAGTCATGAACTACTCACCACCTGGGCCCTCCTTAGACCTAGACCTAGAAAAGCAAGGTCTGGTGGTCCTTGTGTTCCCCTCACCTCATCCTGTCCCCGCCATTCCTTGGAAGTTATTTCCTAGGAAAGAAATCTGCAAGTAAATTCCACCAGTGCATCCATACCACAGACTCTAGCACTGAGGGTGGTTATGTAACTTTTCTTCTTTTGTCCCTACTCTCAGGTCTGTGTCACACTCCTGGTGATGTTTATATCTTAGAATTCTCCATCCTGGGTATTCAAATAACTGCCCCTTTTAAGTAAGCTCTCTGTTTGTCTGAGATACTTTGCTTAACAGAGAGGACAAATGTTGACAAAACAAAGCTTAGCCTCATCTCAAGTTTCTCCTTCCATCTTCAGAATCGATGAAGATTCTGGAAACTGCATCATTAATCCTATTACATTAACTTATTGAAGATGCTAGTGTGGTGTTTACGGAAGGAAATACTTTCTTTCTCCATAAAATCGATGACGACAGGCTCAGGCTTTGGGCAGGCAAGGAGCTGGCAGAGCAGCACACAGGTCCCTCATGGGGAGCTTGTACCTCAGGAGCTGCTCTGGAAAGTAGGCCAGTGTCACTAGTGCTGCGCATGAGGTGACTGCTATCAGAGGAGCTGTGCAAAGCCGCAGGGCCCTCTTGGACTGTGAAAGCTTGACCCTGACTTGCCACACCGCATTAGCACAGAGGGAAGACGACATTATAACCACTGCCCCAAGTGGTACCGGATAATGCTTCACTTGTATTAAAGATCTTGGCAATAGTTTCCCTCCCCAGCAAAGTTCATGATCTTTACCCATTGAGAAACAGGCAACAACTACAACTTAATATTTTTCAAAGTACAAAAATATCATTGAGAGTCATTTTGAAAACTCTTGACTATTCACATGGGAGCATAACTTTAAGATGGCCATTTACACCCAGATTTTTAAGATATGAGCATTGTATCATAAAATCAAATATATTTAGCTGGAAATAATATGCATGTTGTTGGAAACAATAAATTTGGTTCTATTGCCAAGTCAATATCTACATCATCCCTGACTCCATTCCACACATGACCTTCCCTCAAAAACAGGATGAGGGCTAATGATGGGGTCAAGGTCAGGAATCCACTAAATACATTTGTCTTATACATTATTTTGAAATATTTGTAAAAGCTAGAAGTTTTTCTGTTTGTTTATAGGCAGTGTTAAAGTGCACACAGAATTTATTTTCTCTCATGTCCCACCATCATGTCTTCTGGAAAATCCTGCTCTCAAACTGAGCGTTGGTGGTGGCAGTAACAGCAAGCCAGTCCTGAAAGGAGAAACCAGGGAGGAGGCTCTGGGAGGAAAGGACTGGTCCTGGCAGAAGACAGATGGGGCCTTTGCAATAAGCCTTGAGATGAGGAGGAGGAAAGGCAGTCAGTCCAGGATGCAGGTCTGTCATTGGGAAGTGCATACTGATGCAACAGAAACAGGCTGAGACAAGGATAAAGGCTCGTGGCCTGCAGGACAGACCAGTTCATGTGGGCAGTTCAAGCTGGAATCAACTGTGGCCACCCTTCAAGTTGGTGTTATTTAAATACCTGTTCCATTTTTTTCAGATGCTAACTGTTCTGATGGGTGGCGAAAGGTCATTGGAGTTCATCTCATTCTCCCCTCCATCATTTGAGCAGTCAAGCCTGAAGCATGCAGTTAAGCAGACATCCTTCCATCTTCAGGAGACTGGTAAGTGAGCATTCAAGGCAACTTGGGCTCTTTGGGAATGTCATCGCTCTCCCTAAGTGGCTTATTAAAGCATTATTTCCAACTACATGTAATATGCTGGAGAGAAATATTGATTAATAGTTTCCTCCACCTCAGTGTTTCAGCTTTCTTTATTGATTCTTTCTCTGGAAATCTGTCTGGCCAGCCTATTTCTTCTAAAGGCTCTGATGTATCATCAAAAAGTACATGGAGGGGACAGGCGTTGTGGGTTAGTCCCCTGGCAGGAATGATTCAGAGGGTGGTGGGGATCATGATGAAAACAGCAGAAATACGAGGGCCTCTCAAGCAATACGAACTCACTTTTGTTCCAGAGTTGAAGGCATTGTTTAAAGTATATTTTCATACCAGCACAGATATTTTGATGAACGGGAAAAAACTAGGTTTGGGAACACCAGCTTTAAGTAAGCTTACACTCAGTGTTTTGTTCTTCATTATTTGTGTGACCTTAGGCAATTTCCTTTACTGTAAAAGGGCCATACTATTTCACTTGTGAAAATTGGGAAACATGAAACATTGAACCTGGAGTATGATACAGGGAATGTACATTATAACGGAGTCCTCATCTTCCCCAGAATAAACTGGCTGCGAATCCAGCCCCAAAGCTGGGACTCCCGAGTATGAACAGCTCAACTGCAATGCATCTGACTATGCTGATGACTTACAGGAAAGAAAAATCTTTTAAGATGGTTGTTTTATTTTTCCAATGTTTGTACTCAGAGTCCAGGAGAGAATCTGGCATCAAGACGGAGAGGAGAGTGAGAACTAGAGGAAGGGAATGAAAGAAAACAGGTACATTTTGTTAGGACTGATATTGGTAGGCTGATGGCCCAGGCTTCCAGGAGCTGAGGGAAAGCCAGCCCTCACTACCTGCGTTGTCTTCAGATGTGGAGTCGCCTCAGCAACACTGTTCCTGCCCAAGGCGGGCAGCTCTTTCACATCCTAGTAGAGGATTTTCAGAGATATGCATCTCACACCTACCACCAAATTATCAAAAGTCCTCCATCACTGCCCACTGGACCTACACCACTCCTGGCTCCTATTCCCCAGACCCTTCCCCTCTGCTGACCTCAGGTCTACTGTCATTTTCCAAGGTTTGGGTTTTGTTTGGTCTGATTGTATTACAGTTTTTAATTGTGGTAAAATATATACTGTCTAAAATTTACCATTTTAACCATTTGTAAGCATACAATTGGGTAGCCTTAAGTACACTTATAATGTTATACAACTAACATCAACTCTCAACTTCCAGAAGTTCTGTATCCTTCCACACACTTAATATCCATTAAATAACCCCATACCTGCCCTCTCCCGGGCCTTAGCAACTCTCCCCAATGAGGAGAGTTAAGTGATGGTGATAGTGAGCCAGAGCCCCCTTGATATTTCCTATTCATCCCCGCCCCCAACCAGGGAATGTGGCCTCTCTGCCTGAGGGCCTAGCAGTTCTGCTCCTCACTATCCCTGTGGCCCTGTAACCCCCTCAGCCTCCCTCCCTTTTTCCAGGATCAGTCTGACTTTGGTTACTTATAACTGCTTGCACTGAGAAATACACAGACCAGACCTGATGTCCAAAAGAGAGTAAAAGAAAACCTCATTTTTAAAAAGGACCAGCTCAATTCCTAAAAACCTATCATTCACAATCTGAAAATACAGAAGGATTCTTTTTTATTAAAAAAAAAAAAAAAAAAAAAAAAAGGTCTGATGGCTCTAGAAGGGATTAAATGCTAAAAATAGCTCACGGTACTGAGAATGCTGAGGGAGTGAGTACACTGCTCATGAAGCAGAGGGCAGTAAAATCTGGCATGAAATGCTGAGAGTGGTTCTTACAAAATGTTCAAGATCTGAGAGTCACTGGGACCCTCCTCCAGTAAATGTGAAAGCAATCTTCTTTAATCGCAGCATGATTACAGATCTTACTCCCCAACTCGGAGTCTAAATAAAGCACTAAATGCCCCATAAAGGATCCAAACCTGATCTGAAATAAAGGAAATGAATATGGATTTGATGCTCTAATGCCTCTCTGTTTTGAGTGAAGCCATGCTGATGGCCAGATGACATTTGCAGGGCCATCTGGTGACATTTCTTTCTGGGAACAGATTAATACAGACCGGGGGTGGTGGTGCTGATGGGTTGGGGCTCAGGCCACCATAAGAATCTCAGATGGCTTTCTGGAGCCCACGTACATCTTTGAAGGGGAAACCCTCTATTTTATTTTTCAAATTAGAGTTATTAAACATTGCAAGACCTGATGGGAGAGTCCTTTGGATTCTGAAAGCACTTATTCATATGAAATCCAGGTCACTGGGCTATGTCCTCCCCTCCTCCCCTCCGTCTCCCAAGGTGAGAGGGAGAGGAAGCAGCTAGAGATGAGATGGTTCTCCTTGGCATTGTTTCGTGTTCTCACAGACTTGGCCTCTGCCAGCTGATGGTCTCCTCCTTCAGTTTCCACAAGCAACCCAGTGCCTACCATAAAGCCTAACTTGAGATGTCTGATGAAGAACAAATGTCTCTACTGGGCCTTGGACCATTCCCTCATGCTCTACCCTCACTGCTTGTTAGTGCTGTCTCAATATGGTAATACTCCAAATTTCCTCTGCTCTGCTTCTCATGCCCTCCCCTCGACAAGCCGCAGTCCACAACCTGTTGTGAAAGAATAATGCAACGTTTTCCCTCCAGGTCTACAGGGAAGTACCACATACCTTCCTGACTCCCGTGGCCAGCGGCATCCTTTGTTGCCCAGTCCCAAGATCCCTGAGGCTGTGCATGAGACTTCCTGCAAGCACCACCCTACTTTGATGGGAATACTTTCAGGAGAACTGCTTGAAAGTAGTCCTGGTTAAGTGATCAGTCCAGATTTCCTTTTGGATACAATGACTGGGAACCCTCGGCCTCCAAGGAAAGAGAAGGCCAGTCAAGCTTCCTATGAAGGCTGCACACTAGACTTGCTTGCCCAGGGCTTCTTGGTTGCCAGGGAAAACTGACTTCAGGAAACATTTACCTAGAGAGCCAAGCCCTGTCCTGGTAATCAGGAACAGGGGCCCCAGTCCTGCAGAGGGGGCATCCTCTGAGATGAACAGCTGTGCATTACGCTTCTTTCCTTAAACAAATTAAAGCAAAGAAGCCAGTCAAATTGTGTCACAACCACCCAAAAACTGCAGACGAAGAGTCATGAACAGAGATTGCACCGGAAAGAAAAATCCAAACTCTAACCAGAGCTGTCTCTGGGCAGAAGGTTTAACTACCGTTTGTTTTCACTCAAGTTTTCTGTATTGAGCCTGTTACCTAATAAAAGTGAGTAAGTTATTTTAAAAAGAAAAATTCTAAAATTTAAAATAGACTCAAGTTAAAGTGAGACTGAGTTTAGCAAGGTATATTTTGTAGTTACAATAAAAGAATCATAAGACCAGTACAGCCCAAAAGAACACCCTGCCTGAGGGCAGGAGTTATTTCATTCCCTGTCAGCATACAATTGTCTTATACTTCTTGGAGAAGACAGAGGCACTAGTCTGACTTGCTTGGAGCTCCCTACTTGAGAAGATAAGAGAAAGCATCTATCAAAAGTAGATCCACTGTCTCTGTTCCCTGCCTACTCTCCCCTTCCAAAGGGCTACCCCCACTGCTCATTCCCTTTTCTGAATCTTTAAGCTCCCTTAATTCAATGGCTCTACTGTCAGCATTTCGAATGTCTGGTTCCTCCCATCTTGACAAGTCTGCCTCCTAACTTCAATCCCCATCCTCTTCTTTGCATTCAAATATATCTCAGAGCTATTAAAAATGGTTCCTCCCCTATTTCCACTCATTTCCTTTTCAGTCTCCTCAACTCTGACTTCAGACCTTACTGCTGGCTTCTCTTACTAGAGTAATACATAAATTTCAAGTCACAGAATCCAATGGGCTCTTTTCAGTCCTTTCTTAATTGACATCAATGCAACTCTTGACCCAACTAATACCTCCTGGTCCCATGAAACATTCTTCTAGTGACTTTCATGAAACAATCAGCCACTTTTCTTTTTACTTCTTTGGCTATCCCACTAAGGTCACTTTATGGTCTAAGAAACAGGTCCCCTATGCTGTTCCTCTTCATTCTAGGGTCTACTATTAAATCATGTCACCAACCTCTATTGTTCACATACCATGAAGAGTATTTGTTGAAAATGCACATTCATATTTTCAGCTCAGACTCTTACTTCCGAACTCCAGCCTATCATATCCGACAGCTTTTATTTTTTTACACTTGAATGTTTCACTGGAAGTGCAAACTGAAAATGTTGAAAATGAATACATAATCTTATCCATGTTGAATAAATAAATATTCTATTCTTCAATGAATGCTTCCTATCCCAGCAAATATCAATACCTTTTTTGAGTCTGCTCACACTGAAAGCCAAAATATCATCTTGATGACTTCTTTAAGGCTAATAAAAAATTAATCACTTCTGACAATGACGGAGAGACAGGAAATGAATTTGTCTGTCTGCACATCTTAAACAACAAAAATCTGCACAAAGTATACGAAACACTGGTTTCTAAGACACCGGACATCAGGCAATGAGATAAGTGATACTCGAGTAACAGGAAACAAATAAGGTGAGTCCTACAACTACCCCAGCGTATTGCCTGAAAACTGTTTTCAAGGTGGGAACCCAGGTGGAGTCCAGTGTACCAGGGAGAAGAAAGATGAATAATGAGAGAGTTCTAGAGGTTTTTTTTTTTACTATAAAACAGTATGGAAATAAATAAAAGATGCATTAAATGGAGATATATGTGTTTTGTGATAGGAAAGACTCCATATTTTAAGGTATCTATTCTTTCCAAATTGATTTTAATAGTCAATGCAATTCTATTCAAAGTTCCAATAAGGTACATGTATAAATAGCTAGCCTGACTATAAAACTCAGAGGGAAATGCAAAGGACCTAGAGGAACAAAAGCATTTTGAAAAGGTAGGACAAAATTGAAACACTTATATTACCTGATTTTGGGACTTATTATAAATTTACAATCATTAAGACACTGTAATATTGATAAACAAATAGAGCACTGGAAAATAAGGCTCAGGCATAGACCTGATCAACAGATGGATCAATTTTCTTCAAAAGTACAAAAAAGCAGTTATGTAGATAAAGTATAGTCTTCTCGACTATGGTGATTAAACAACTGGATAACATATACAAAACAAAATCAACCAACTCTATTCCATACTTCATGCTATACATTAAAACTAATTCAAAATGGATCACAGTTCCAAATCTAAGAGTCAGAACTATGACATTTATGAAAGAAAACTGAAGGCCATACTGTATAAATTTGGATAGGCAATGTCTTCTTTGACATGCCGCTAAAAGCTCACTCTATAAAAAGATTAAATTGACACAGTGGACTTGAGCAAAATTAAGAACATCTCCCTTTCAAAAGACAATGTTAAGAAAATGAAAATACAAGCCATAGCTTGGAAGAAAATATTTGCACATCACATATTTAATAAAGGATTGGCACACAGAATACGTAAAGAATTTTTACTACTCAATAATAAGAAAGCAAACGCAATTTAAAAATGGACAGAAGGCTTAAATAAACACTTCATCAAAGAAAATAAACAGATGGCAGGTAAGCCCAAGAAAAATGTTCAACACCAGAAGTCTTTAGGGAAATGCAAATTAAACCACCAAGAGAGTCCATTTTACCTCTGTTTGAATGTTTCGAATTAAAGACAGACCCGACCAAGTGTTGGTGAGAATGGAGAGCAGCAAGAATTTTCATACAGTGCTGGTGGGTGTGGATATAAAATGGTACCCCCATTTTTCTAGTTTGGCAGTTTCTTAACAAGGTAAACACATGCCTACCTGTCATTATCTTCCTAGGTGATCATGCAAGAGAAACAAGAGGATATGCTCATACGAAACACACGAGCTAATAGAAGCTTTATTTGTCATAGTCCCAAACTGAAAATAATCCAAATAATTGAAGAAGAATTCAAATCAGCAATGGATTAGTGTTAAATCCACACAATGGAATAATACTAAATAATGAAAGGACTGAACTATTAAGATACATGATATGGACAAATCTCAAAGTAATTATTATTGAAAGAAATCAAAGAGAGACCACATTATAACATTATTATGTGTATAAAATTCTAGAAAAATCCCAACTAATCTATAGTGACAGAATAAAGATCGAGAGGATGGGTCGAAGAAAGGGGAGCTAAGGAGGGGTACGATGGGACAACTTTTTGGAGTAACAAAGATGGTGATTATTTTAATTGTTGTGATGTCTTCACAAATGTACACGTGTCAGATACTATCAAATTGTACACCGTAGACATTTATTTTATTGTTCACCAATTATTACTCAGTTATTAAAAATTTTCTGGAATTTTCTACTTTTGCTCCTTGCATATTGCCATCATCCAGTGAGAAAAACCATCATCTTTCTTCTAATTTCCACACATATGGCCCTTTCCTCGCTGCCCCGTCTTGTCCGTTCTCTGCCCTGTAGCCAGGGAGATCTTTTTTAAGACTATGCATCTATATGTGTAACTTCATTGCACAAAATTCTTCAAAAATTACTCAGAAAATAAAGACCCAAAGAACTTCTTGCCTCCAAGGCCCTAATTACTCTGCTTCTGTGTTCTAGTCTCTTTTTCATTTTGCTTCTCTGTGCTCTTTGCTTCTGGAACCTGTCAAAACTGTTTGTCTCAGAACCATTGTCCATACCAACATCTTGAGCCTGAAACTCTACCCTTCTTCAGATGAACATCTAACCTTTCTTTAGTCTCCACGTCAGTGTTATCTCCCCCCAAGCATCCTTCCACCAGGTTGGCCAGGTTAGGTCTTGAATGTCACATTCACCTATTCCTTCAAAGCACCGACTCCACATGTAAATACTTCACTGGGTGTAATTTATTTTTAAAGGAAAAGTGCAGAGAATGAAGGCAAATAGGCAGGCATAAAGGAAGAGAGAGACTGAAGAAGCACTTTATTTTATTCAGTTGTACATCTTAGTTGCTCATCTCAGGCTAGAATGCGAACCCAGGTCCTTGGGATATATGTGGACTGTGCTTTGGCTGGAGGTGGTTGACCAAATCACCAAATCAGCAGGGTGCGCTTATCTGTGCAATTTTTTATCACCTATCTATCCCTTCTTCCCTCATTCTCATTTCCCCAAACCATAAACTCCAAGAAAGTAGAGACCACTATTGTACTTGATATCTAGTATACTGCCTAACACACAGTTGGTATTCAAAATAAATTGGTTGAATAAAACGATAGAGAGAGAACTGGAACTTACTCGCTAACTTCCAAATTAAGAGTTTTCTCAACTCAGTCATGCAAAATTCATCTTGTGTCTGGCAACCAAGTATGCTTTTCAAGTATTTAAGAATTAAGAAATGTAATAGAGAGGCATCGTTAGTGTTCCATACTTTAAAATCGAAGTATTAGACTGATAGAAAGGCTAGGGTGTGCCATGCTAGAGTACAGGGTAGGTGAGCTGCCTTCAGATGAGTGCAGTCTATGCACATCCCAAGGACCCGGGTTTGCATCACGGCTTTAGGGGTAAAAACTGATATGAACAAAATAAAACTATCTAAAATACTTCTTCCTCTCTCTTCCTGCCTGCCTGACTTCTTGCCTTCATTCCTGTCTGCACCTTTCCTTTTAAAAAAAGAAAAGATAGCAATGTCTAGCACGACTAAATCGATAGCTCAGCTGGGGTATTTAAAGAAAAAAATCTGTCAAATTCATTCGAATGATTCATCTGTCCTGAAGTAGACCCCCAAGTAGTCAGTTAAAAGGATGAAGTCAGACAGAGATGAGGCAGGGCCTTGGAGGAAATGAAGTTGCGGCTCCTTGCTGCAAGCTGACCATGGGTCCAGCACTAGCGTGCTTTTCAATAAGGCAGTGGCCTATATTTTCAGTGTAGCTGAGTATGTGGGGCTGAGAAGATAAAGACTACGAACATGGCCATTTTCCAAGACAGTTTCCTAAGAAACAACCTACCTCTTGCTCCCCCACGATGTTTATAGTCTCCCCTTAATTAGAGCATTTCAGCATGGAAGCATAATCCAATCTGAAAGAAAATTTCCCTGGAGAGCCATCTGTCAGAATTAGACTACACTAGCTACTGGACAGTAAGGCTGTATTGTAAATACCACAGACTGCTTCGATGTTCCAAAGGCTCAAAACTCATTTTCCAAGGAAGCAAATGCCAATCCATGGGATGAGGCTTTCTGTCAGGAAAGTGCCTTGCTCTTTTGGACAGTAATGCCTCCACAGGTAGATGATCATTAAAAGCAGTCTCAGGGGGATCTTCTACCTGACTGGTCTCACCTTTCTTTGGGGATGAAATTGCTGTCCTTGACAACTCTATTAAGTTCTTCAGTTTCAAGTTTGTAGATTTTTTTTTTTTCTTTATTGATCTAGGTTGTCCCCATGCATTTAGCCATGGAGATCTGATAGCCTAAGAGGGGATCAAGTGGATCCCACTTCAACTCCTGCAAAGTTCACCTCCCTCTCAGGAACATCCAGCTTGCCATGATGCTGAGGCAGCAAGCAGACTGTTGCCTAAAAAAGTCAGGTGGGAGGTGGAGAGAGAAGAGAGTCGCTTCTCCTTCACTATTTTCATGTATCTCACACGAATCAGGATCTTTCTTGTGTCCCCATGGCCCCTTTCCCACCGTTCTGCTCTCTCCACTATTAGATCCCATTGTGTCCCTTTACCAGATCGGGACATGTATTCCTTACCTGCTGTATTAGCTGCTAACAGTTCAAGGCTGCATCCTTCTTGGGAGAGTTCCTCTCAGGTGATGGGAGCCACCTCTAAAATGAGAGGCAAATTTTACCCTCTCCCCAGGGGTGTCTTGCAGTCAGTAACAAAGGTAAGGTGAAAAAGCCCCGTTGTCTCAGGCTGGGATGCCTCTGTGCTGCCATTTATGTTCCACAGCTGTCTCTGAGATCAGACAGGCTTCAGCTGACTCCCCATCATTGCCTATGCTGATTCCCTTACGTTCTTATGTTACTGGAGATCAGCCCCTCAGTAATCACCTGCGCAAGAATCTCTCTCAGCCTCTGCTTCTGGCAAATCTTAAGATGCACACACCATATTGAAACTATTTTCATTCATATATTTATCATTCACTCAAAAAACTTTTATCATCTGCCTCTTATGTTAAGTACCGAAGATACAGCCACTGACTTTGTTCACCAAGTACAACTAGTGTAGAAGGGAGACAAGGATAAACAGACACAATCAAATGTGATAACCGCTGTGAAGAGGTATGAAGAGAATACTTGCAGAGCACACAAGGACCATCTAAACTGTGCTGAGTGGATCCAGGGAGAGCTTGCTTAATGAGGTGATGGTTAAACTAAGAATCTAAGACAAACTGCATTAGATGATTAGAAAAGGAGCGGATAAAAGGTCACTGCAGATAGAACAGTATATGCACAAAACAAATGAATGAGTTAGAAGAAATCAGTTCGAATTAGAAGGAATTAGTTAGAATTAAAGAAGGGAATTGGTTATTCAACACTTTTGGCAGACTTTCTATGGAATCCAGGTCTTCTCATGAGCCTTAATATTGATTCTGAATCCTTCTTAACAGAGCCCACTGGTGAGTTACTACCAGTAGATTATGAAGCAGAAGGAATGGGAGCCAGGACCAGAGAGCATGCCACCTTCTGTAGGTCTCCTCTTACCCCCCCAACTTTAACCTCAACTAGAATGTCTTCTGCCACTAACTTTACCAATAACTTTCCCATTGTGAGGAGGCCTACTTCGCAGGTTTCCCTCTTTCTCTCACTGGCATCACTGACTTCCTCCCTTAAACTCGTGTATAACCACCGCTTTGACTCCCTCATCTACTTGAAAGAATAAAGGAAGAGAGGAGCCACAGATTGTAACATGACAAACAACGGCTAATTAACGTGGTTCCTTTAGAAGGTGGCACCTAGCTAGAGAGAGATTATTTTACTAACTGCAGCCTTCAGCCACCATAAACCTATGTTGTATAACCTATACGGGACAATGTGGGCCCTGCAGCAGTTCTGGCTGGAAAATCTTATCTACGCATAGCATCACCCAACACTTAACTAATCAAGAGCAACCACATGGCTGGAGAGTCCCTTTGGGATGGAGATATTGAGTAACTTGCATTCTCAGCATCTTTCTCAGGTATTCTTGAAACAAAGGAAAGCATAAAGGACAGTTGCAGGCGGGACCCCTATGCTCCAGTCAGAAATCAATCACTAAGTGACTGCGGTAAAGAGGCACCCATGTGCCATTATTTATCCAGGAACTGCTTAGAAGATCCAACCTGTGACCACCCACAAGAGAGGCTTTAGACTCTATTCCCTGGCTGTCTCCCCATACCTGGGCCTAACCCCTTTTGCTGTCTCCCCACAAGTGCCCCTCCACAACAAAACTTTGTCTAAGCATTGTGTGACCTTCGGCTAATTTCTATTACCCAGTATCGAAGCACTCACAAGACCCCTAGGCTGGGTGTCCACCTATTACCATTAGTTGGTCTTCAAGATGAAGGCTCTTGGCCACTCTTTCGCACATGTTTTAGTATCTTCAATTACACATGCACAAATCTACAAACTTATCTGGGTCTGTTCTAACACTTTTCTCATGCATTCCTATAAAACAAAGAAAATTTTCCTTTGTTTATTTAAAGCCAACCCCTCTAACCTGTATTTTTGATCCTGTGTTTTAGGAAACTTATTTTATTGACTAGCCGACCCTCTCTGTATTTTCAGCTTCTACCTCTACTGACACTTAATCTGATGTTTTCTAATGTAATTAAACCTTTAATTTTTAAATTTCTATTAATTCATTTCTAATTTACATACAGTAAAATTCACTGTTTTTAAAACATGTTCTAAGAGTTCTGACAAATACATAGCATGTTGTCACCACCACAGACACGACAGAGAAGCTACAGTATAGAAAAGTTGTAATAGAGAACAATTACATCACTCCTCCAAAATTCCCTCATGTCGCCCCTTGCTAGTCAATCCATCTACCTAACTTCAGCTCCTGGCAGCCACTGATTTGTCCTATCTTTAATTTTGTCTTTTTCATAATATATAAATGGAATCATACTTATGTAGCCTTTAGAGTCTGGACCCTTTTATTATCCCATTGCATCTGACACTCACCCATGCAACTGTGGGTACTTAGGCACACACTGTTCCTTTGACTGCTAAATAGATTTCATTGTATGGATCTGACCGTTTACCATTTACCCACTGAAGGGTACTTAGGTTTCCAGTTTGGAGCAATTAGGCATAAAGCTACTATAAACATTCACATACAGGTTCATAGAGATTTTTTTTTTTAATATATACTTTTATTTCTCCTATAAATTTACACTTTTCAAATTCAATCTAAAATAATCAAGACATGGGGAAATTTTATAGAGAAAAATATCTATATCTCTTGTGATCTTCTTTTGAGCTGTGTATCACCTTCACATAACTTCATGGGAATCCTGATAGGGTGCTTTCTCTGCTTTCCGGCCTTCCCTCTCACTGTGTGTAGGTATGAGACTGCAGTTCAGACTCAGCATCAATGAAAACTTCTGAGAATTTCCTTCCATGCCACTGGGACAGGAATTGTAGAATAGCTCACTTAACCCTATTCTTACCTCCTCAACTGGCCACATTCCAGCATAAGGTTAAGGAATTAAACACATGTATTCTAGAATGTGATGATGGCTGTGCAACATAGTCTTAGCCAGTAAGAAATAAACAGAAGACATCAGTGCAGCTTTAAGGAAGAAATGCTAATTAACGGAAAGGAGTTTTGGAAGTATCACACATATCTCCTTTTCTTTTCTACACTTTTGTTACATCTCAAATGCAGAAGAGATGCCTATAATCAAGCACTGTAAGACTGTCTTATCTAAAATGATCTAAGTATATTGATAAGTTTAAATTTTTAAAAAGATATTTAAAGGATGAAAAAGGATCAAGTAATTATATAAATGACTATAGTTTTAGGAATCAAATAAAACTACTAGAAATGAATATGATATTAAGTGGGAAACTCAGTGGTTAAACAGGTAACTAGAAAATGCTAAAGAAAGAAATACTGAAATGAAAAACAGATCTAAAGAAATTATCCATAACTAATAGAAAAAAGAGTAAACAAACATGGAAGATGAAGTGATTTCTAAAAATATTTAAAAGGAGATAAGAAAAGTCAGGGAGAGATCATATTTGAGAAAACTATTGCTAGGAATTTTCAAAATTGATAGAACATTCATCCTTAGACTCAGGGCACTCTTTGAATTCTAAGCAAGATAAAAAGTAATTTAAAAAATACATAACATTCAAATGGTAAACACAGAAAATCTTAAAATATGGCAGAGAAAATTAAAACACAGTACAATTAATTTGCAGTTTGTTTCTCAAAACCAAGAATTTAGAGACAATAATGTAACAGAATAACTGCTTAGAAAAAGGAATTATTCACATAATACACATATACTCATTTTTTAGCTATAAATATGAAACAGTGATATTTTCTGACAAACAATAACCCTTTACTGAAGAAATGTCTCAAGGATGTGCTAAGTATGAAAAATAATCTAGAAGCAAAGTCTGAAGAAACCGTTAACAAAGAAAAGCAGTAAATATATGGTAAATTTAAACCATTGTTGACTATTAAGTATAAAGTCTAAATGAGGTATATTAAAACACAAGGCAAGACAGAAGTAAATAAGCAAGAAAGAAGAGTATTTATCTGGAATGTGGGTGCCTGGAGTTGAAGGTTCCAAGATAGAAGTATAATTTTGGAGGATTAATACCTTAATAGACCAACCTTTAAATTAACCATAAATGCTATACTTTTTTAAGAAACTACTGAAAAAAAGGAGAGGTTATAGCTTATAAACAAGTGGAGCAGAGAGGATGAAATGAGAAAACAATTAGTGGAGCAGAGAAGATGAAATGAGAAAACAATTCAAAAGAAGATAAAATAGAAAAAAATCAAGGCAGGCCCTGGTGGAGCAGTGGTTACATCAATCGCCTCTGAAGGATACAGGCCACATACCCCTGGGTTCAAGTCCTGTGTCTGGAGGGAAAGCTACCGTGTGAACACCTGAAATGGAAATAAAATAAAAAATTCTTCTTCCTCTACTCTCTTCCTGTCTGTCTGCCTACTGGCCTTTACTCCTGCCTACATCTTTCCTTTTAAAAAAAAAAAAAAGAAAGAAAGAAAAGGAAGGAAGGAGGGAAGAAAGGACTAAAATAAACACAATATAAAAGGGTAGAAATAATCCAAAAATGCTAATAATCACAATGACATAAGTAGACTAATATTGTTAGAAGTGATTTTTCAAAAAAAATCAAGCTATACCTTGCTTAAAATATTTATATTAAAAATATAAAGGATACAGGGAATTTGCAAGAGAAAGAGAAATATAAGAAAACAACCCAACTAAAAGGCAGATTTCATAGTTCTATAATTAACAAAGTATATTTAGCAGTAAAAACATTTCTCTAGGTAAAAAAAGATGCTAAATAATGATGTGTTTAAAATGCTCAGAAAGATAAAAATTACTAATATCATAGCTATATATAGCACAGATACAGAAATATGTATACATCCATATATATGAAGCAAGAACTGACAGATTATAAGATATTTTAAATCTAATACAAATTTTTAAACATGTTACATACATCAAATATGTAGTTTTTACATATCAAATATACTTCAATAAAGTAGCTTTTTAAAAGTTTAAAAAGACTTAGAAAAAGCTTAAAATTACTAACCAAAAGTAAAGAAATTAGAAGTTTCTAAATATATCTAATGAACAGAAAAATACAATCAGAGTCAAAAAGGAAACAAAAATAGAATCAATACAAATAAAATTGACAAATCTTCAATGGCACTGATCAAACAAACAGAAACAATAATACTAGAAGTGAAAAAAAAAAAAGGGAAATAACTATAGATGAGGCAGACAGCAAAAAAAAGATTATGAAGAACTTCCAGTCAAAAATCTTATAACACATGAAATAAGCAAATTTCTAGAAAAATCTGAATCACCAAAATTGATTCATAAAGAGAAAACTTACTTTGGGATGGGAATTGCTTTCCATGAAAGAAGGTGTAAAAGTTCTTAATAGGTAAGTACTGTGCCAGTCACTGAAGGCACACAAGAAGACAGAAACCCAACAAGAGCATTCTCTGTGGCTGCCCCTGCAGAGAGCAGCCAGTCCACAAAAGCCAGCAGCCCTGGATCTAGGGACAATTCAGCCTCTTACTGTCTTATGACCACAGGCAAGTAGCGATCACCTTAGCGACATTTCTTCTTTGGTAAATAGTATTCACCTTGGTGGCTTTGCGAGAATTAAGTATGGAATGGAAAGTCCTCACAGTGCCTGACACATAAAAGGTTCTTTACGGTTTCAGAAAAGGGGTTATTCAGAATACCCAACAACGCCCACACTTGCAGCCTGGACTGTAAAGGTCTTCATGGCTGCAAAGGGAGCACTGGTGAATTCTTCTGGAAATGCTCATGTGTTCAAGTCTCCACAGTCTGTGGAAGCTTAGTGCCCAAAGATAGGTCCAGGTGCAAATATTCTCCCCATATTTGTGCAGACTTCCCCATCAAACTCCGTAATTCTTACTGATTTCTTCTCAGTCTCAGCGCACTTTCAGTCTCCCTTTGATGTCTTTCTTTCTCTTCTAAAACACACAGTGTTCTCCCTTCACCTGCTTGACTACTGCCAACTTGGCTTTCCACCAAAGCCTTTGAAACATGTTTGATTCCTGGGTAATTGATTATCTTCACAACCCTCCTCCCCGAAACTCAAGTCAATTTCAATGCACGTACTCCACTCCTTGTCTCAATTGTCTGCATAAGCAAATTTTTACTGCCAGTTAAAAGTACTGGCCTTTCCAGATTCCTCAGCAACCTGGGCTTCTTCTCCCAGGCAGGGCCCTAAAGCAGCTTACTTTCCAGAGTCTGGTGAGCCTCTGTTCTCTTGTAACCTTCTCTCTCCTTTCCATCCAGCCTCCAAGAACTCATCTCTGCTCCAACTACATCAAGGCCCTCACTCGCTCACACCCACTATTCTAGATGCTCCCCGATCATCATCTGCTACATTGCATTTTCTAGCTCTAGCAACATAACCACTTCTAGTCCTGAACTTCTACCAGCATCCAGAAAGATCCTTAAGTTCATGTTAGGATGAGTTTCCAAAGAACCTTCACTTTCACAGGTCTCAGCTTCTATAGATCAAATAATGAAGACTTGAGCAGACAACATTTGTTTCGAGAGCAGCTAATTCAAATTCAGCGCATTCTTTGTGTTTTGTTATTTTTTGTTTTTTTTTTGAAAGGAATGTTGCAGGCAGGAAGAAAAAAAGCATTTTATTTCATTCATTTAGTTGTTCATCTTAGTTGTTGGCCCCAGCTCCAGGGTGTGAACCCAGGTCCTAGGGATGTATGTGTACTTATCAGGTGGACTTAACCACTAAGCCACCAGGGTGTGCCCAAAGCATTCTTTTTAGGATCAGGAACTAGCCAAGGATTATTCTATTGGCTTTTGTTGGAGTAAAAGCAATGAAGGAAGCAAAAGGTATGGTGTTAGAGGAAAACTCAAAAGAATAGAGGAAGAAACACAACTACTCTTATTCATACATGATCTAATTGTCAATGCAAAACCCTGGAGAAATTATTGCACAAAATTTACCAGGAGACATGTACAGAAAGAATATTATAGCAGCATTTCCTAAAATAGAAAAAAATTAAGTATCCATTGACAAAACACTAAATAAAGGCACACTTTTGAAAGCGTTCCAGCACCCAATCCCAATGCATGTAGAAGCTTCCCCACCAATAACCAATTCTTGCACACCAGCATGGTGTCAGAATTCAGTTCAATTCTGACACTACCTATCTATCCCAGATATAGCACCAGATTCAGCTAGTAAAAGGCTCCGTCCCACAAGCTCACCCTCCACTTCAGATGTCAGTTACAAGCCAAGGTTGTTTCCTACACTTCTGACTACGGGCTATAAATCAGAGGTTCCCACAACACCCTACTTGTATTCTCTTAACTTGCTAGAATGGCTCACAGGACTCAGGAAACCTGTTTACTCACTAGATTACCAATTTATTGCAAAAGATATTAAAGGAGAGAAATCAGCAGCCAGATGAAGACATGCACAGGGCAAGTCCTGAATGAAGGAGCTTCACAGTGACACAAAGAAGCTCTTGGTCACACCTTTTCCTTTTGAGTTTTTATTAAGGTTTCATTCATTATATATGCATGATTTATGAACTCATCAGCTGGTGGTGATGGATCCACCTGCCAGCCCCTCTTCACCTCAGTCCCACTCCTTTATTCCAGGTTGGTTCCCCTGGCAACCAGCCCCTCCTAAGTGTTTTCCAAAAGCTACCTTCATTAACATACACTCCATTCTGGTGTAAAGGGATTTGTTTTGAATAGCTTGGCGTCTATTTAAACTTTTATGGCTCTGAAGCCCTCAGTTTTCGGGAACTGCAAACAAGAGACCAAAGAGTCTAAAAAAAGATGTTCGCATCGCTCTTACTGATCTGGCAATTCCAAGAGTTTGGGGAGCTGTGAACCAGAAACTGTGGATAAAGAGCAAGTAGAAATGAGAAATACGTATTTCCTATAAATCACTATACCATACACATACATGGAATGCTAAAAACATTCTTTTCTATCCCCCCAAAACCCATAATGTGTCTGTGAATATAAATGACTGAATACAAAATATTGATAACGGTCATTTCCAGAACACAGATAACATACCTTCTTTCACATAAATTTCAAAATAGACAAAACTGAAAATGTATCATGTAATAAAATAATATTTAAAAAACAAGAGGAGGACAGATATGAAATTCAGTATATTGAATATCTAGGGCTGGGGGTTAGGGATAGAAAAGAGGTAACACAAAAGGATTCAAAGAGACTGGTAATGTTCTCTTCAGCTAAATTCTGGATTGACTGATATGAATTTTATTATTTTTAAACCATTATGTGTACTCTTGTATGTGTCATATATTTTATTTTAAAAGCAAGTATTTACTTTGACACCTACTATCCAAGTCTCTTTCTCAGAGACCTGTTGCTTTACAAATCTCTTTGTTCAGAGGCTCTATTTTCAGTTCCGCTACTATTTACTCCTGAATCATCCAGACATCGAGGGATAACATGGCTGAGGGATATGAGTGGAGGAAATGATAGGCTGGGATTCAGTCGACTCTCAGAAAGGCACAGATCATTAAGACCCTAGTGATAGTAAGACTCCACCCACATCCACATTATATTGTTATATAAGGAACTTGGCATCTCTGCCATCAGCTATAAACCACAAGTTTCCATAGGGTTGTTGAAATTGTTGATCCCTCAGGATCAGCCAGCCAACTACCAGTTCTCGGTGTCTTCAGCACTAGACAGAGTGGTATACTGAAGCTGGCTTTTATCATTGCCCCAGTCTGTGAAAACCATTGTGAGTATCTTGGTCAATGCCATCTTCAGTGGTATCTTATTGGTAGCTTGATAGCATTCTTGCTGGGATTATTTATACCATGGAAATGAGAAAATACTACAAATCAGGTCCCATTCCTTTCCCCCATGCCCAGACCGTAGTTATACTTCTACCAGGACACCACTGAATATGACATAGCCATACATTATATAATAGTAACTTAGGGCTTGTGGGGCAATAGAATGAAACAGGATTAAATTAAGAAACTTCTTCACAGAGACTGTTTCATTTGTATTCAACTGTGAGAAGCAAGTATTCAGGGCTTCCCTGAATAATGATATCTACCTTCCCCTGGATGGTTCCAGGTGTCTACCTCTATCAGCTTTAGAAGTAGCCCCAGGGTTTTGAAGACAGAATGTGAAAATTCCTAAATCAGCTACCAGAAAACATTGAACTTTGTATGACTAAGTTAAATTTTGATGGAAGTGTAGGGCTTTTATATTCCTAACACTGAAGGAAAGTCTATACTGTTGTAAACTATACCCTTGCCCGTTTCTGAACTGGGGTCTATATTGGCATCGAAGGGAAATGATGACCTACTGTTACCATATGAGAACTCTTGGCATCTCCTCCAAATCAGTCTAGCTGAGATGATCATAGGTCCCAGAGACAATCTCTGTACAAAGTTTCTAAACGGACCCCAAGAGAAAGAATCTTGAAGTTGAACAGCCACGAGGCTCATCCCAGGTTAGGTCAGAGTAAGACAAAAGGTCCCAGGTTAGGTCAGAGTAAGACAAAAAGGGCCGAAAGTTGTCACTTTCCAACCACGCAGGAGAAATGGAACGTTTTGCAGCCTGAAGCAAGACTAGTTGCTGTTCAAACCCCCTCCTGTTTACTGAACTCAAGGACTCCACTCTCACCCCTCTGTACTTGCCTGACATTCCAGCCCCATCCTTACCCCTAAATCCCTACCCCTAAATCAACAGCTCAGCCAGAGGGCCTTATCAGAACTCCATCTGCAGTCCCTTACCATGCTAGTTGGAGAAGGCCTCCTTGACTCCCTACCCCTAAATCAACAGCTCATCCCCTAGCCCTCTCCATGCTAAAACCAGAGTCTGCCCCCTTAAAAGCCAGGCTCTCACACTGCTTCCTGGGGATTGCTCCTTCCACCTCTTCTCAGAAAGGAGCTTTTCCCAGCCTGCACATGGGACAATAAAGCCATGCCTCAGAGTATATCGACTCCCTTGTCTTGGTCTCTTTCCTTGTGGGTCTATCAGAAGTGTTCAATGCCTCTTTGCCAGGATGCCAGATGAGAGGGGTATACTAAAAATGCCTTGATATAGTGATGGATAGGCTTCCCCAAGATGTTCAGAACAGGCCTTTCCAAGCTATGTGGATTATTTTGAGCTGAGGTCATTCAAGACTATGAAGGGTCACAAGAAACTTTTACTCCTTCCTTAACTACCTAGAAGAATGAAAATTTGGAGTATTATCTAGAAATAATGTTTTTACCAAATAATCTTTCTGTGAGAGAAACTTAACTATATAGCAAGGCTAATAACTAATGTCAGAGCATCTCATCTTCATCATGTTAGTTACCTTCCTCTTTCCTCAAAGCTCTAAGGCCCTATCTCATTCGTTAGCTCAAGATCTATACCACCAATTTGTCCCATTGACTTTGGAATCCACATCAATGTAGATGCCCCAAATATATGCAATTAAACTTATTTTTATCTCCTACTAATCTGTCTGCTATTAATTTGACCACTCAACCAGCCCAAGAAGAATGACCCGGTGGAGCATTTCCCTCCTCCCCAACAAGGGGCATGCCAGTCAACATTCATCCAGACCACTAAACTCATCTCTTTCAACTTTGACCTTTCCACAGAAGCTCTTGATGACCCCTACACTCCCATTATACCATTATTGATTGATCTGGCTTTAGTAGAGAGGTTTAATTAAACTATCCCTTTTACACTCAATAACTGCTATCTTGTTCCTTCACAAGAAGGTGTGAGGATTAATTTTTATTTGACTGCTAACATTTATAAAACGACAATCTCCTTGGAGAAAAAAAAAACCCAAAAAACAAAATAAGAAAGATTAGTTTATGACTTCAGCTCCACTTAACACCTCCAGGCCAAAGGAGTCCTTACAGCCTCAGCAAATTAGCCCCTCCTAGTGTTCGGTAGGAATTTGAGCTGCAGTGTAGGGGAAGGAAAGCCAAGTTAAGGAGCCATAAAATGGCACCAATTTGGTTTAAAATGCAGCTAGACATTAATCAGAAAGCTCAGAATGGAATGCTGATGCTCAAAACTACAGATTAGAAAGCTGATGCAGTTAACTGTCAACCAAGAAGCTATATGCCGATGGCCAGGGCTACAGACTGTTAGAGAGGACAAAGGAAATAAATCATAAAGTGGTATCAGTTTGAAGTCCTCCAATCAATTAAAAAGAAGCCACTAAAAGGCCAGTCGAGGACCTTAAACTATCTCAGGACTTACTAGGATGGGGATAAGGGCAGAGAATGAACCTGCTGTAATCTTTACAAGGTCAAGTCCTGAACTGCTCAGGCCACTGCTACTTCCTTGTCAGAATGACCCATTCCCATGTTTATCTGTGAATGTACTTTTTCCCCTTCCTTTCTCCTAAATAAACACCTTGCTTCACCTCTGTACTCTATCTCTCCTTTCTTCTAAGAAATATGCTCTGAAGCAAATTTTCTCTCCAGAGACACAAGAACCCACAATGAAGAAATTGAGGCGCAAGCCCTGTGGTCACAATAGGGGTTTCATTTTATTCCCATTCCTTATTGATTATTTCACTCCCAGACATCATCCTAGAGGCTGGGCACATATTAGTGAGCATGACAGATATGATATTTGTACTCCAAGAACTACTGTCCATTGGGGAACAAAGAAAATCGAACAAAACCTTAAAAGAAGGTATGATGAGTCATCATCTAAGTGCAGAGTATGATGGAAGTAAACACCAGAACAAAAACTATCCAAGTTCAGGGCTCAGAGATTTCTCTGAGGAAGTAGCATTTGAGCAGAGATCTAAGAGCTCAGTTGAGTTAGCCAGGTAAAGAAGGGAGAGAGAAGTGAACTAGCATACAAAATAATGTTTGACACCTTTTCATAAGCAGACTGAATTGGCTGTTCAAAGACTTAGTCCTAATTCCTATTTGTCCATTATTCAACAGTGAGTCCTTGGCTGAATCTCCTACTGGCTGTCCACCTCAGTTTTATCTATGTATTTAGATTACAGAACCTCTAAGGGTCTTTCTGGCTATTCAGTTGCAAGGCAAACATACGTAGATTATTATTCAGTGAGTACAAATAAAAATTGCTTTTTAAACAGTCTTTCAGCAATATAGAACAGAGTGTTTCCAGCCAGAGTGGATGTTCACAGACACTCCTCCAGGTAAAAATACTATATTTCAAAATACTTTTTAATGTAGAGAAGAATTGATAGGACAAAAAATTGATTTTTTCAGTGTCCAGAAACCATAAGAAAGCATAAATCCCCGGAGATAAGTAAGCTCTGGACTGAAGCTTAAATGGAGGTAGATGTGAATCTATGATGGTGTAATGTCTGGGTTTTAGGAGACTGTGGGAGAATGCAAATTTAAGGGATAAGTCCCAAAGGATAAATAAAGTCATACTTCTCCCCTGCTTAAGTAGACATTGAGGACACATCTTGAACTTCCTCTAGGCAAAATAAGAAACAAGTCTTCCCTGCCAGTTTTGAACCATTACTGCAAGACTGCATTCACCCACGTGGAGCCTCTATGCATGTTACCAGTTAACCAAAAACCCTCAGGCTCAAAATTCAGTATGAAGTGGTTCCATGTTGGTAGCGCATGTTGACATCTGGCTGAAGCAGTCACAAATCATCTCTAAAAGGAATGCACTTTAAACCCAGGGCTTGAAATTCTCTACTGACAAAGTTCCAAGCCAGATGAGCTCACAATCACTAAACACTTGAATGCAGGAGGCATCAGGCATGACTTGGAGTCAATGGAAATGCCAAACAAAAGAAAAAGAGCTGCAAAGATTATGGCAATTGTAGTTACATGCAACCAAATATAAAACTACGTATGGAAAGCTAAAATAAATATGGAATTGGGAGTATGTTGAAGGGGAAAAAAAAAAAAAAAAAAAAAACTATCAAGTCCATTATGCAAATTTAAAAATACAGCAAATAACATATCTACAAATAGAAAGAAGCAACGATTGAGAATTTTCTAAAACTGATAACAGGAAACAATCTCAGTTCCAGGAATCCAAATAAATCTCAGTCAGGGTAAATAAAAAGAAATGCTGGCATGCCCTAATGGCCTAGAGGATGAGGCCTCTGGACATAGTTCACATACATCCCAAGGACCCAGGTTCAAGACCCTGGGCAACACAGAACAACCAAGATGAACAACTAAATAAAATAAATAAATGAATTTTCCTCCTGTCTCTTCTTCCTGCCTACTGCTTGCCTACATTACTTCTGCACCTTTCCTGGGGAGACAGAACATACTGGTAAATCCCTAATAATAGGAATATTTAAAAAAAACCCAAAACTTAGTAACGCTACAGTTTAACTACAGCGCACTAAAAAGCAAAGAATATATTTGAAATCAACAACACAGAAAGGAAAAATTACATACAAAGGAGTGAATATTAGACTAAACATTGACTTCTCAAAAGTAGCTGGAGGTCAGAAGACTATGGAATGATAGCTTTACAATGCCAAAATGAGTCACAGAGTTTTATGCCACTTATATTTGTAAAACAATCTTCTAAGAACAAAAGCAAAATAAAGACAAATTCAGGAGCTCTGTCTTTTGGTTGAAGGTTATTATTATTTATGCATAATGCAAGGAAAGTGCCTAAAAGAATATATATCCCAACCTGACTCCCCCAACTCCTCCTTGCCTTAAACTAACCAGAAGCTAAAGACTCTTCAACTTCGAAGAAAAATAAACAAAGTCCCAAAACTTAAAGGAAAATACTGCAAGAGCAAATAAAAGATATCCAAAATTATCTCCCAACTAATTTTGATGAGGAACAGCTAAGGAAATGAGGAAATGCATTAAAGGAAAAGGAAATATAGGAGGAAGGATGGGAAGACAGAACATACTGGTAAACCTCTAATCATAAGAATATAAAAACAAAAACAAACAAACAAACAAAAACTAACAACTAAGCAGAGAGCAGAGAAGAAAAGCAACTATTATGGGATGTATGCAAATACCCTCCCTTCAGCAAAAAGTTAAGAAAAATAACTATTTTGAGACTCAAGTCTAGAAGATTCTACCCTAAGGATATAAGACCCTACCCCCCAGGGACTCCCCTATCATCTATCTCTGCCTTTTCCTTTCATAAACTTTCAGTGTATCACTGCTCAGATTCTGCTCAGAACCCAAGCATCCCATTTTAAACATTTTTATAAATCAAGAATTACTTTGATTCCAATCCAGATAAGAACTTTCCATAAAGTAAATTGTAAGTATCACTCATGAGCCCAGATGTAAAAAATGCTAAATAAAATATAGCAAACTGAAGTCAAGAATATATAAAACTGGTATTACATGAAAGCCAGGTTGATTCATACTAGGAAAATAAGGCTGTCTCAAAATTAGAAAGCTGATTAATGTAACTGACCAAAACAGCAGAATAAAGGTTGGGGTGTGGGGGAGCCCCACAAAGAATCACAACATTGGATTAAAAAAAAATTCTGTTCCAGTGCCCTTTACCAGCACCCTTTATCAGCACCATCTTTTCCCCTCTTTCCTCCCCACCTGGCACCAGGCCCCTGCACCCCCACACCCCAACAGTTATCTAGTGTCCTGAGAGTGTTTGCTGGGGTTCATTTGATTTCAATATATTCCACATATGGGTGAAACTATACTGTATTTCTCTTTTTAACACTCTGGTGGAGATTGTGGTGTGAAATATAGATTGAGATGCAATGTCAATATTCAAAAATGAATGTAGCCTTGGGAAAAAAGAGATAATAAATATCAATAATTAAAACATATACACAAAAGACAAGATGTGAAAATAAAATCTTAGTCAACTAGCACTAAGGGAGGGAGGGATACATTCTGGATATGATAGACACTCACAAAATATCTATAGCAAAATCATAATGAAAATGTGAAAGCTGTTTTATGGAATCTATTTGTCAAAAAATATAAATCAATGCCACACTAAATGGTGCAAACAACCTCTCTAACATTCTGTGAGATAAGATGTAAGTTCAGCATTCATTGCTGTAGGCTGGCAGTGTCAATACTCCAGTGAGAAGTTGTTGGGGTTTTTTTGAACCATTCATATCCTAGTATAAGCAGCTTGCCCATTTTGCTTTCCGGGTTATTTTTGTCTTTTTTTAGGAAAGGTGCAGGTAGGAATGAAGGCCAGTAGGTAGAAAAACAGGCAGGCAGGCAGGAAGAGAGAGGAGGAAGAATCACTTAATTTTACTCAGTTGTTTACCTTGGTTGTTCCCCACTACGTTCCACCCACCCCTGGACGAGACCTACATCCTCCCGATGTATGTGGACTATACCGGTCAGACTTAACTGCTAAGCCACCAGAGTACACCCCATTTTGTTTCTTTAAAACTTGTTGTGCTGCTTCCTGATTTTAGCTATTGGGCTTGAGATTCAAATCCTTGCTTCCCCGAGCATCTATTCAGAGTTACAGATAACAACCTTTCAAGAATGAAGAATTCTCTTTTATCCAAATCACCTCCGTTTCACTATCTGATGTTCTCTGCACCTTCTCCAGCAACTTTTCTACCTTATTCATTATGATTGAGACCAGCAAAGCCTCATGGTACACTTTACTTCTCCAGGTAGCAAAGCAAGACAAAGCTAGTGCTGATATCTTATAGCATATGAAGAGAAGGTGCCCTGTAGCACAGCCAAGGTGTGGGTGAGACCCCATTACACTAAAGTGCCCACAGATGAGAAAGTACTAGTGTGAATATTTAGTCATTGGGCAAAGATTTTGTGTATTCTCTTTCTAAGCAGAGTGAAAGCCTTTCATTAAATGGGATGATTCATCACTCAAGCTGTATCATCGTCAGAGCCATATAAGGATTATGATGCTTGGTGTCTTTGGATACCGCTACAGAGATAGAGAACTATGCTGGTCGCAGAAGGATCTGTTTCAAGAAGATGAGCTAACAAAGTTGTCTGAGAGAATTTGGATAGTTGAAAGAAATAAATGGCTTTAACAGATCAGAGGTACCTAAGAAAGTCCAATTCAATTTTCTTTTCTATTTCAAGAGTGTCAATATACCTATGCAGGATAGTGAAAATATCATCACTGTAATCTTTTTTTTTTTTTAGAGAAAAGTGCAGGCAGAAATGAAAGTGAGCACAGACAGGCAGGAAGGAATAGAGAAGAGGAAGAAGCTCTTTATTCATTGTATTTAGTGGTTCATCCTGGTTGTTCCCCATCAGCCCCAGGGTTAGAATCTGGGACCCTGCAATGTATGTGGCATGTGCCCAATCCCTACCCCACTAGGCCATGCCACCAAGGCACTATTGTTTTCACAATGTAAACACCGGGGAGGAGTGGGCAAGTCAGGTAAAAGGTGCCAATTATATGGTGAGGCATAGAATTGAACTGTTGCTAGTCAACTAAATATATTATACATAGATATTGATTTATTATAATGTATACCTTAAACATATATAATGTTATCAAGTAATGTTCCTTAAATAAATTCAACAACTGAAAAAGAAATAATAACTGATCATATTTCATCTGCAAAATAAAATGTAAACATGCATAGACAGCATTGCTATATAGTACTTCCACCCTCTCTCCTGAGTTCTAAATTTGATTTGATCTTTTATAGGTTAGTTTTGTCAATATCTGCAGATCAATCTTTTCAAACCAACCTCCTTCTTTCTATCTTTGATTTGGTATTTCAAAACATGGTGCCAAGTCTTCTCAACCATTTCACTTCAGGAGTTAAAGTTGAAGATTTGATCGTGGGAAATGCTACTGAGCTTACCTGAGAAGCAGAGAAAGGCCTTAATACTCCCAGAGTCAGAAATGGTCTTTTAGCTGAAGATTATAGTTAATAAGATGCCACGATCCATTTAGCACAAACAACCTAACAAAACTCCGAAGAAACTAAGGTAAAGAGAGAAAATAATATCTATTACCTATTAGGGATGAGTAAGGAATGAGAAAATAAAAAAGAGAGAATACTATTCTTTAGATTTTTTTGTCAGGTATAACGCTTGGAAATTTCAAAATTAATATTGTTAGAGACCTGCTTCTGGAAAGGAAGAGGAAGATTCAGATACAAGAGCTATGCATACTTTCACACAAATTTTATACTCTGACCCCCCAAATAGAATAAGATATAAGTAATTTGTTTGCATGACAACCAAGAAGCCCCCCAAAATGAAGAAATTCTGGACTCACATTGGTGACATATTCGATATCCTTCCAAAGGATACACTCCCTGGGGAAATCAGCCAGTTCTAAGAAGCGACCCACCACCACTTGGCCAATTAAGTCATGTCGAGAGAACCTGTCAAAGTCGTACACAGAGAAGTGAAGCTTCCGTGCTTCGAGGTCATTGTAGGGGACTGGAAACAAAAACACTTCATTGAATACAGGATTCAGGGTCTTTCTGTGAACTTTAGTCTGGTGTTTTGTTTTCCGATCAGGAAGCAAATAGATCTTGACGTAGGGATCTGAAGTCCCAGAAAAGTCCTTGGCGGGCAAATTGACAGCTTTGTGAATCTTCACTATGAGCTGCTCTAAGTCACAGTCATATTTGATAATGAAGTTCAGTTTCCCACAGGCTTTGCTCGTACTCCTTCTGCCATCATCATTATCCAATGACCTCTGCTTATATAACTCCGGTTTAATTCGACCAATTCCAGTCAACTGTTCCTGGGTTTGAAGCTGCTGGGTGTTGAAGTGCGGGTTGGACAGGTTGAGCTGTCTTCGGACTGAATTATGCCTTGAGCGAAGAGCAAAAGAGAACCAAGTTACAACCTCACTAGTGACAGGGCTTTCAGAAATTCGTGCCTGACATGTAGGTAGGCTGCTAGGTTCTGCTAAGGGCTTATATCCGTGGCCAGTTTTGCTTTGTTTCGGCCTAGATTAAAAATGCTCATCAATGTAAGTAAGATGCTCCCTGAGGTTGGATGCTCAAAACTGAAGTTCAGTGCCAGGAAATGAACTTACTAACGGGTGGTCTCGGAGCTTTAAAGTTTTAATGTTCTTTCTAAACTAAACTTAAAGAAGCTTATTAGGCAGGTAGAATATAAATATTGGTACAAACTGAAATAGTTCACTATGTCTTGTGTTTAGAAGAAAGACTATTTTCTCTCAACTCCAAAGAATTTCCTGTCACTGGCTTGGAGCTTCCTAAGGACAGAAATTCTTACATGTTGAAGCAAATCACTTTATCACAAGAACATAATTTTTGCTCCTGCACGAAAGTAAGTGACAGGAGGTGTTGGCTTGCAGTGGAGTGTGTTGGCTGTGACAGCCGCCAAGTGACAGCACTGCACTTGTGCGTCTGTTGTGTCACGGAGGAGACAGGAGATCAGGAGGAAGGGTTCTAACTCTAATATAAACACTCAGAGCATACGAATGAAAGGTAGGCTACTGTGAATGGATTTAGGGATTCAGTTAGAGAAGGCTGAACACTGATCTTTGCAAATTAAAGATTTGTTAACAAAATCTACTCTTCACCCTCAAACCTTATTGACTTGGCTTAGAGCTTTCTCTGAAATTCTCTTTGAAACTTGCCTCATCTGTGTGGGTCCTCACAATTTGAGAGAAGTGGTCATAACCTACAAGGTTGCTTTTGAGGCTATTTTTATTTGTTTTCAGCTCAGCATTCAGAGCCACCATTTAGTACACACCACAGTCCCTCAATAACCTTAATTAAAATAGCCTCTCTCCACCAGAAGGTGACAGGGCGCAGCCAGGCCCTAGCTGAGAGAGCGGTAAATCACTGGCAAGGCAGAGTAAATATCAGAGTTTTCCTTCTTTTCCTGTCTTAAGAATATGAAATAAAGATGAAAAAATAAGATGTCTAGACCCTGAAATGTTTGAAATTATTCACCCGTCATGCAGATGCTGTTATGCTGAACATTCCTCCTCATCCTAAAATACCCTTTTGATCACTAGTCACCCACATGAAACACAATCACAGAACTGTCACGTGAGATTTTAATTTCTTAGAGAAGAATCCAGTCTTAAATTTTCTCTGTACCTGATACTTTGCCAAGAGGAAGGATAGAGGCCAGAGATGCTGTTAAGTGCCTGAAACTGGCTTCGGTTCTAATACGGCCAGTTCATT
The DNA here is from genome assembly GCA_004363575.1 of Solenodon paradoxus. Lineage (NCBI taxonomy): Eukaryota > Metazoa > Chordata > Mammalia > Eulipotyphla > Solenodontidae > Solenodon > Solenodon paradoxus. The sequence goes on along the minus strand of RJWH01006925.1, from coordinate 14,792 downwards.
CCTTGTCTAGATGTTGAAGCTCTGTGGTCCTAGACTAGGGCTTTAATCTCCTTCTTTTGAGATCTTGGGCAGAAAGAACTGAGGGAGCAGCAAGTCCTATGCAGAGACTCTAAGGGGCTGGCACCAGCCCTATCTTCCTTTATGGTACAAGCTGGATGCAAACAAGGGTCAGAACTGTATCCTGAGTCCGTTCCCACCTGCTCTGGGCCATCTGGGTGCTACCTAGCTAGGAGTGCTATTGAAATACTAAAAGTGCTCCCTCCAGATCCCCGGGAAGCACCCGCTCTGGGCCGCTGTCTGTGGTGGAGCACCACTCCTTGCGTCTGCACCAGCCCCAGTCCAGTCCTGCGTCTATACCAGCCTCAGCCCTGCACTTTTCACCTGAGGTGGTTGCTGAGCAGACTGTGCATCACCATTTACCTCTGAGTGTTTTGAGTACTGACTTTAGGTTTATCACAGCAACGCTGTCTTAACCCTTGTCTGTAGGACCACGCCCGCCATATATACTTTCACTGCAGTTTAAAATACATACATTTGGCTGCTTTAGCAACAGAACATACTCTGTTTTACTTGTACATTTTCTTAGATGTGAAATCTGAAGAGAAGTCTTACATACTCTGCTCCTCCTAACCACAATGGATTGTCAGGGGATAGAAGGAGTGGGCTGGGGAAGGCAATATGGAGACGTTTGTATTTCGAAGACCAAAATAAGATCCTTTTCCCTCGGAGCCCTGTTGTGTACGATACCTCCTTTCAAAATTCCAATAACTGTAAATTCTTTTTAAAAATCAAACACAGATATGAACACTATTTCTACCCAAACGTTTTATGGGACTAGTTTCATTCCCACCACCACCAGCGCCCCATCCCCTTCGTTTAGAACCACACTATTAGGAAAAGAGTTAAAGTGATTTAAAGCAGACAGCGAAGACAGTAATAGGCCATGACAGTTCTCATTCCCTAAGGCTCTCTTTCAATGTCTTTCAATTTCCTCTCAGAAAGAGTTAGAGATGACTAGAGTTAGGGGGTTAGCTAAGAAGTTCAGGGCAGTCAGAGAACCAGGGTAACTCAACCTCCTTGCATAACCTCTGCAGCTTTCTGGAGTGAGAAATGAGAAAGCAGAGCAGGGAGATTCTCCAAGGACATGAAGAAGATGAGGAGAGGAAGTGGAAAATCAATATTCCATAGCTCCCAGTCAAGTTAAGAAGAAGCAAGTCAAAAGAGGAAAGATATGGAACAGTATGTGGTGACCTGGTTCCCCTCACCCCAGATGAGGTGGTTGTACAGTGTTAATGAGGTGGTCCTTGAGTGCAGTACACAGAGGTGCTCCCCAGCGTAAGGGCCCAGAATTTCAGTGCCACCAAGTGATACTGAATGAGTGTGGAAAGGAGAGATCCGTGTCTGAAGCACATAATCCTCTGAATAGGTCTGAGGATTTCTGTAAATTGGAGCTCTTAGGACTTGAATGCCCAATGAGTGGAAGGAAAGAAGGTAGGTCCCAAGGACTGAGGGTGATAAGGAAAACCAAGAGGTGGCCCCTGTAAATAAGTAACATCTTAATGCTGTCTCAGAGAAGATGGCCACTGGGATTGGAACTCAGCTTCCTCCACCTCCCATTCTCCCTCAGTTCAGACAGAGGCCATTTTCCTATCATGGAAGAGATGGGGAAGAGAACTTGAATGCTGAACTTGGCTGTCCCAGATCTGAGCTGGAAGACGGGTGGTCGAAGCTAGAGAATAGCTAGTTTCAAAGATGACTAATAAAATCTGTAAAGCAGACTTCCCACAATAAACTAAAAAACACACTCTCATGACTGAAGAACTGAAGGGAGTTGAGATATGCTGAGTTAAAGCCAAGGGACAGGAGAGGAGGGACACCCTCACGCAAAGGAGCTTTTTCTCCTCTCCTTTCCTCAAAATTGAGTTCACTGGTTCAAGCATCCAGGCAAAGCTTGGTGCCTATATATCACCCCAAAAGCCAACTACTTCTAGTGGATTTTAAGAAAGAAAATGATGACAATTCAACATATTTAAATGTGCAAAGCAAGAAGTCAGGTGAGCGGTAGGCAAGATAAGCCACTATCTTCAAGGAAATGACTGGCCAGGGGCTAAGGAGACAGTCCTACGCTGATTGTAAATTAGGGCGGAAGGGAATGTGAGCCCACTGGAGGTTAGAGAACACAGAAACAGAGGGCGGGGGCGTGGGGGGAGAAAGGCCTGAGGCTTGATAAATGCTCATGGAAGCGATGTGTAGTATGAACCCTGACAGATATCTTTTCATTTTGTAATGGAAGAGCTGGCCTTAGATTGGGATGCCTAGGTGTCCACTTCAGAGGACTAGCCCAAATAAACACGCTGCCAGTCAGACGAGATGAGAGTCAGGCTGTTTCCCACTACCGAAGCTCCTTGCTTTTTGGATCCTGGTTGGTTTCAACAAGGGACCATGTGAGGTCACATGTTCTTTTTCTCTTTCTTTCTTTTCCTAAACTTTAAAATCATTCTCTTCTGATTTAAATTTTACCAGTAGAGAGCAAATTCTAGGCCCTTCACGCTCAACCCCAACAAAGGATGACCCCAAGTCCGTATGCACATCTAGGTGTGCCCCATGTTCATTCTCCATCCCTCCCCTCTTTTTCCAAGGCTGCACACTGGTCCAGATGTGCTGTATAATTTCCAGGTCTTATAAATAATAACCTCTCTTTTTTCAAAGTTTCCTGATTGTTCTTGCTGAAGGGCATCTTGCAAATCATAACAAGAATCACATGGATGTGTACAGTCACAACACTGGTTATCGACAGGCTGAGACCAGAACAAAACAAGATGGTACTTAAGCTGAGCCTGCCTACTTGGCCTCCTATGCATCAGTCTCTAGGCTGATGCTTGAGAGCTCAGCGGGAAATTAAGTTTCCATTTTGGCTCCCAGCTCTCCAATGGACAGCATCTTCCGTTTTTCTGCCTCAGCAGTTCTCTCCTCACATAAGCCCACCATGTCTTCCATTCCAGACTCTGCCACATGATAGCTGATAGAAGGAGACTCTGACAATATCACTCAGGGCCTTAACAGACCTGATGAAGAGTTTGCAGCATGGTAACTGACATTTTTATAAAATTAAAGTGGTGCACAGGAAATCTGAGAAGGCTTTAAAAAAACAAGTTGAACCTTCATCTTGAGACTTAATAAATCAGAAAATGGATTAGATGACCTTTCAAGGTTCTTTCTGTTTGGGGAATCAGGAACTGTCATATATTTGGATAGAGACCTTTAACATGTTTTTGTATTGAAAAATTCCCAGGAATTTTCCCAGGTCATTATACAAAAGGGATTTCATCCCAATGGAATAGAAGTGGAATTTTGGAGGGTTCTAACAGTAAATGAGCTAACTAGAAACAGAATCATTGCTAACATGACTGATCTTGGAAGAACAACAGAAAGTCATCCTGGCAGAAATATTCTTAGACAATGCACAAAGATCATCTTGAAGACATCCCATAAAACACTGGTGGAGGCCACAGATATCCAAGCTGAAGAGGCTAGGTGAGGGCAAGATTTCCAGTGTAAACCTGTGACAGAGGCTACGCCAATGACAGTGACTGGGAGTCTAAGCCTTTGTGCTCTGTGCCGCGGAGGTGTCCTGGGAAATTTAGGGCAAGTAATTACAGATTCAGGAAGGAAGCAGTAAGAAAGGAAGTGATGGCAGTGAGAAAGTGAGACACATAAGAAGGAAGAAGAAATAACTAAAAGAACAGACTGTTTAGAGCCATCTCGGCAGAGTCTCTTTCCCCTCCCCAAATACAGTATCAAACATGTTACTTAAAAAAAGAATGTTAAAAACGTTTTGAAGCATGAAGAACATTTCTTTCATTTTTCTCACTTTGTCAGTAAACAGGTTGTGTGGGTTTTTATAATATAACACAATGCCAAAAGAATTAAAGGCCATACCCCACTCTTATTATGGTCAGACATGAGTCAAAGATATGTATTTCTAGACACTAGCCATTAAACTAGGTCAGCAGTAATTTAGATAAGAATGTTTTAAATGCATAATGCTGCAAATTATCAGCATTAGGTCAAATGAGGCTGAAATAATTTATTTTTCTTATGGTCATTCAGATATTACTAAACTTGATTTTTTTCATCAGAAAAGGTAACGTAACTCCATGACCCCAAAACTAAAATAAATCTTAATGTAAAGTTCATTTTACAGGGATAATTCCTTCACCTGTCTCTTTTTATTTTATTTCTTCCTTCAATGCAATTTCCACAAATCTGTGGTGAAGCTATCAGCTTTTATTTTAAAATGAAATCTATTTCATGAGTACTTGCACATTTTCTAGAATAAATATTGTTTGTGGTAGTTAGAGTAATACGATCGCTCTCAATTCATTAGAATTATAGCAGAGTCCTTAGATGTATAATGTGATAAAAACTCAGCACCATGCCCCTACATTGATGGAACCCAGATCAGAAAAATTAACATGCAGAGTCAAAGCAAATAGGAGACAAATTTGACAGAGACTATCTGAAAGATTCTAGTTATTGAAGAACTGAAAGGACTTTATTATGAGTCTGCACCATTGCACAAACTCCAGGCCACATCAAACAGAGTTCCAGTTATATTTAAGTCTGAGATCTGAAGAGAAATCCTAGTGATAAAATCTGAGGATTTCTTCTAAATCAAATGGCAAACAACCATCCATTTCCTCACAGAGGAATATTTTAGGTTTAGCGCTTTGATTCAGAATTGGAAATGATGCTAAAATAGGTTTCGGAAAAAATTAAATTATAAACTGTCATATTCCATCCCACTTATGTGAATGAGCAGAGCCTCTAGGATAAACTCGATTAACATAAAAAAGGGCAAAATCTTATTTCTGTTTCTAGAGAACAAATAAAATAGATGAGGAAAAAAAAACCCAAAATGGGCTTGCACTTTCCAAATAACAGCACATGTGATTCCTTTGGATACTACTCAAGCAAATACTTTCACTTTAACAAAAGCTGCTTCCTGCATCCTTTTTCCTGAAGTCTCTTCTTGAAAATGAATTTTTATATCCCGTGATTGAGAACTGACAGTTTAACCTCAACGTCACACTTATGCAACACCTGAATCTGGGAACAGCTGATCTAGTGATGATGAGGATTATAGCAGCAAAATGGCAAAAGCCTATGCAAAAGCACATGATGCCTGTGCTCTCATTTCAGTCTTGAAACCATCGATAAATTGGTTCTATCACTATTCCTTTCCTACAGAAAAAGAAATGAAAACATTAACATGAAAGTTAAATAATATGTCCAATGTCACACATGTAAAGGCAGTTCATTTGACTCCAGAGCCCTTATTTCTTATTACTGCACTATATAAATTTCTCTATTTCTTAGAAGAACAGAACATCCAGTTCCCAGGAAGAGAGTAACCCTAGACCTGGGTACTTTGTAGGCCTCACAAATGCTGGAGATGAACAAAGACCCCTAGATACTTTGTGGAGTCTGAAGAGAGCCTACGTGTGACAGGCAGGGTAGGTCAGAGGCACAGGGAATAAATCCCAAAGCACTAGGAGGGCAGTATGGAAGAATGGGTAAGAGCTTTTCTGTGGTTGAACCAGGGTTCAAACCCGGTTTTATAAAATTTTGTTATTTAATCTCCTTGACTTAAATTTCTTCTGTGAAATGAAAATAGACTCTATCTCACAGAGACTTATGTGAGTTCTATTTAAATGAGTTCTAATTAAACAATGCATATTGCCTGACACAGTAAGCTTTAACAATGTTAACTATAATTATTATGAACTAAAGCAGAGAGAAAGCAGGGTTCTGGAACATAGCTGGAACATAGGAAGAACTGAGTTCGTCTATATTCATATCTCTGATACCTACAGGACACCTGAGAGATTCCAAGCTCCTTGGCTAAATCACATAAAGAGAAGGAGACAGGGTAATTCTTGCCTTGCATTCAGAAAGGAAGGGAGCATTACTGACCGAGCCGATGACGTTGGCTCTGTGACTTGGCGCTGTACGCGGACGCCATGGGCACAGTTCTCCTGGCCTCCAGCCTGAGTGGAGAGGGGAATGTCAGGGGAGGTGTGGCTGATCTTCATGGAGGCGTCAGGGCAGGGGGTGGGAGGGTCTAGGAAGCCCTCGCTGTTCTCCTGTTCATTGGTCTCTGTGTCCGTGTAGTTAAGAGGCTCCTGGTTGTTGTCTTTGCTACCAGAGAACAGGCCTCGTTCTCGCCACGGGACCCAGCAGAGTTTCCAAGACACGAAGAGAGACACGCCAAAGAGAGCCAGGGCACAGGCAGTGACAACAAGGGTCAGCAGGCTCACTGAGATATCTGTAAAGAAGCAAATATGGAAGGTCAATGTGATTGCTCCTCCATATGCCCACCCACTGCATGGTGTGGACACAATGATCCTCTCATTCATTCATCCCTCAGGAGGCAATATGGAAGGTCAACCTGGGAGATCTTGCTCTGTGGCCTGATTCTGAGGCAGAACCAACGAGGATTTAGACAGAAGCTCAAAGGAAGTAATATGCAGGCCCCATTTAGAAACATTAAATAGCCAGTTACAGCAAGAGAGGGAAATATTCAAGGGACAAGGAATGAATGCTTTGAAAGTCAACTGAGACTATGCTCTGGCAACACAACACATTGATATTTCATGAGCAGTGATGTCAGCTGTCCTTAAAATTACCCTTTTGCAAAGACTGAATGGGAAAAGCTATTTGTACATCACAAATCTGAAAAAGAGTTAATATTCAAATATACAAAGAACTCATATAAAAAACCAACAAAAAACAAGCAATCCAACCAAAAATCAGAAAGATCTGAATAGACACTTCTCAAACAGATGACCAAAAGCCACATGAAAAGCTGTTAATCAAATCAAAACAACAATGAGATACCAGCTCAGACCTGTGAGAAGAATTATTATCCCAAAGACTGGAAACAAGTGTTGGTGAAGATGTGAAGAGATGGGAACACTCGCAGACTGTTGGTGGGAGTCTAAGTCGGAGTAATGTGATGGAAAGCAGTATGGAGATTCCTCAACAAAATAAAAAAAGACATTCCATATAACCCTATTCTCTCATTTCTGGGTATTAACCCTAAAATAGTAACTTGAATAAAGTGAGTAAAGAAAATGTTGTGTGCTTACACAATGGAATACTCACTCAGCTATAAAAACAGAAGATGAAATCTTTTCATTTGCAGCAACATGACTGACTAAAAGGAATTACACTAGTGAAATACGGAGAGAGAGAGAATACATATGATTTCACTCCTATTTAGAATGAAGAGAAATCAAAGAAACAATCAAAGCCAACAAAAACGGACTTATTCTTTAAGACAGAAATTGGTGGTGTCCAGAGGGGAGGAGCTATGTATCAAGTAGAAGAGGTCAATCAGAAGGTGAAGGATGGACTGGACTGTTGAAACTTAGTGTGTTATATGCAGATGTCGATTTGCAGCGATGCATGCCTTAACCTGTTGCGCAATGTTACTTCACTAATTTTTTTTTAACGAATCCTCCCCCACTCCTCAACAATTTGTTTCCAGTCATTTTAGAGAAGTGTTTAATATCATGTGGAAATGTTTAAGCATCGACTTTTTTTTTTTTTTTTTACTACCCATCTGGATCTCGAACCCAGGTCCAGGGCTCAAGATGGCCTGCACCTTAGCCACCTGAGCCACAGGGATATGCCAAGTAACAACTTTTTAAAACACGATAAACCAGAGCTCCCCCTCCTCCCTTCTATGTTAATATTAATGTTTAAAGGTCTAAGAAAAATGAAGTTCAAATCCTCTGCAAATTTTGCAACCTTAAAAACATCCACCATTCATTGCTCTGGTGTCCTTGACCCCAGGCCAACTGTCACAGCTTGGGTTTCTACTAAGACCTTGACACACGTATTCAAGGGGAAGCGGTTTCTCTAGAAGGTGTAGAAAACACAGGTAGGGATGGAGGAAGTGAGGGAAGGCAGTCAGAAAAGGGAGCGTTGCCAAGTCAGTTGCCACACAGTGGGCTGGAGGAGCCTGCTGGGGAGGCTCACACAACTCAGAATCACCCCAACTTGTCAGGGACCTGAACCAGTCATAACATTAGCTCCTTTAGGTATTGACTCAAGGGAACTCACCAGGGACATTTCTAACCTGTAGCCAAGGTGGCAAAGTGAGCCTCAAAGGACAGAAAAATCCCACATTCAAATAAAAACAGGAGCTGGTCTTTGGAGGCCAGCAGGCCTGTGATCAAGTAATAAGGAACGAGGGCCTGCGGCTCGGGAGAAACCCTCCCGCAAGTTACTTACCTTCCGAGCCACACTGACCACCTACCATCCATGAGGTTTTCAATGTAACTCTGCAGGTACTTGATCATCCTTATGAAATGATAAACCAATTCTTCATGAAAATTGCTCTTGACAGAAAGTCAGCTGCCAGAGCTGGTGATAGATCTAATGTATCTCCTCAATGCCTCCCAATCAATCTTTGCCCTTCTGGTGAAACAATATTATATCTCTGAAAACACTGCGGCTCCAGTTTTAACACTGGTAACTGAGCTCAAATCCTTGCCTCTGTGCTCTTCTCAAGTCTCACTGAAATGTTATAAACAAGCTACACAATGATGGAACACACAGAGGGGTCCCACCGACCCATCAGGGATTCGGTAATATTGAGGAATTTCTGAAATGGCTTTAAAGAAGCCAATCCGTAACACTTAACCTGGGAAAGTAAAGAGACAAAGAGGGAAAAATTAAAATTAAAATAATCTCAGGTGCAGAGCAATAGGGCAGGGAGGAATGATAGGAAATGATGTCCATTGGGAAAGTAAAGGGCACGAGAAATCACAACTCATAGAGTCCCAACATGAGGGAGCGGAGGACATGGTTTGGCCACAGGTGGCCCACTTGGTTCTGACAGGTGACACAGTAGAGTGGATAGTTGGCTAGTGCAGTGCTGGGGGCAACGGAGGGAGAAGACCTATCCCAATTAATCAGGCTGCCACAGGAAACATCAACCCCTGCACATTTCAATAAAATCCAAAATCAAAACAGGCTCTACACCACAATGAAATCTTTTCATACGTTCAGTAATCCACCAGGAAGCAAAACGCTTTCCCTACCTCCTGTTAATGGCGTCAACACTATCCTGACACAGACAGGAAAATACCAGCAAAGACTGGAGCAGGGTCACTGGAAGTAGTAGGGTTTGAGGAGTATGATATGATATCTGTAACATATTCACCAAATATTCACTCCACCACAGGGCCCTTGGAGGGAGAAGCATAACTCCCAGTGCCCTGGTGTTGGGCTTGGCTATGTGACTTGTTCTAGTGAAGAGAATATGAGTCGATACAGGCACCATAATAGGGAAACTTGTAGCATAAGACAAATGAGAATGAGGAGCAAACTTCACCCTGACTTGTAGACTGAGACAGAGCAGAAGCTGATCCTCAGATCCCTGGGCAAAACCTACGGATTGAATATTTTAAGTTACCAAGATTTTGAAGGCATTTGTTACCATGGCAGAACGGTGACTAAAATGTATGACCATATAATTTATTGTCCAGAGTTGGGATACCTTTTTTAAACTTTTATAAATGTGTTTGTATTGAGGTAACATTGTTTCATAATACCATGTAAGTTCTAGGTATGCAGGTTCACTCTTCATCAAATATGGTTTCACACCATGCCCATGACCAAATTTCTAATACTTCACAACTGCCCCACAGACCCCAACTACACCTTGCTCCCGACCCGTCCCATTCCCTGCTGGTAGCCTTAGTTCTGACATCAGTGTCCAAGGGTCAGTTTTATTTTGTTTTGTTAAGTTGTGTTTGTTGTTTCTTTATATTACATACGAGTGAGATCATTTAGCATTTGTCTTTCTCCCACTAACTTGTTTCACTTAGCACAGTCCTGTCTCTATCCATATTGTTCCAAATGACAAGATTTCATCATTTTTTTATACCTGAGTAGTATTCATTCTCTCTCTTATAGCTCTCTCTCTGTCTCTTGCTATGTGTACACATACACACACACACACACACACACACACACACACACACACACACACACACACCTTCTTTATCCAGTCATCTGTCAATGGAAAGTTATACTGTTTCCATATATTGACTTTTTTAAGTAATACTTCATTGGACATAGGGGTGCAGATATCTCTTCAAATTGGTGTTTTTTGTATTATTCCAATTAGATACTTAGAATTGTTGGATAACATATAACCTTTTGAGGCACCTCCATACTATTTGTCAAAGAGGTTGTACCAATTTACACTCCCACCATCAGTGAACAGTGGCGAGGGTTCCCAAAGCCAAGGCACTTTTAAGCAGGAAAGGGATGACATTAATAATCACATGGCAGTAATCAAAATTATATACTATTAGAATAAATACAGACACACAGATGAATGGAATATAATTGAGAGCCCCAAAATAAACCCATATGTATACGGTCAGTTAATTTATGACAAAGATGTCTAAACACGCAATGTAGTTAGGAAATTCTCTTCAACTGAGTTGGGAAAGGTGGGCAGTCATATGCCAGAGAATAAATCTGGAGCACTTCTAACACCATATACAAAAAAATGACTCAAGTGCATTAGATATGTGGATATAAGATCAGAAACTATAAAACATCTAGAAGAAAACCCAGGTCATACACTTCATGATACTGTCCTTATTGTGTGGACTTAACTCCAACAAGGCCAACAACTGCAACAAAAACAAATGATTGGGATTATGTTCAGCTAAAAGTTTCTGTAGTGTGAAAAAAACTTTTGAAAAAGCAAAAGAACACCCTGCTGCATGGAAGAGGATATTTGCACATCATACATCCAAAAAAGAGTTAATACAAGATTTATAAAGACCTCATTCAACTTAATAACAACCACCACCAAAAAATGGGCAGAGGATCCCAACAGACATCTCCCCAGTGAGGACACACAGATGGCCAAAAGGCACATGAAAGAAATGTTCTTCATAATTTATTATTAGGTAAATGCAGTGAGTTATCACCCTATATTGGTGACAATGGCCTATAATAAATTGACAAGAAACAACAAATGTTGGTGAGGGAGTGAAGAGAAAGAAGCTGTCTGTCAGTGAGATTGTAGGTTGATGCAGACATTTTGGAAAGCAGCATGGAGAGTTCTCAAAATATTAAAAACAGAATTCTGTACAATCAAGTAGTCCCACACTTAGTGTATCTTGCAAAGAATATGAAAATTTTAACTCAAAGAGAATTATGCACACTATGTATTGTAGCATTATTTGCAACAGCCAAAATACAGAAACAACCTAAATGTGAATGGATAATAAGACCTGATAAATATGTATGTGTGTGTGTGTACATATATATACACACACATATACATATACACACAATGAAATACTACTCAACCATTAAAAAGGTAAATCTTGCTGTTCATGACAAAACAGAGGAAAATAGTAAGTCAAAAAGAGAACAACATTTACTGGATTATCGCACCTATATTTGGAATATGGAGAAATAATGCAAATAAATAAAATGATTAAATAAAATTAAAATAAACTTTTGGACTATGACAGCAGGGCTGAGGTTACCAGACAGGAAGGGGTCAGGGGTTAGGTTCATGTGGTGGAGAGGTTTATCATTTTAATTTACTTCCCCCCTCCCTTTCTTGATTTTTTTTTTCCCCCTTTTGTGTTTTGGTGTGTTTTCATTCATAAAAATAAAGCGGGGGAAATCACATATGCAGAATTGTACAGAATATACCAGAACATATGATCACCCTGTACTCAAGAATCCCCTCTGAATTCTGAATCATTGACTTAGTACAACATGGTTTCTCAGGATTTATTTGATAGAGACATCATGTTCAATAAACTGAATCCTGTGGGAACCTTTGTATGGGACCTGGCCCAGCTCAAGTATGACTCCAGGTATTAGTGAACTTGCAGCTCACACAACCCCAAAATAAAACAGTCCATGTGTAAAAATCACGAGGAATCTGTGGGAGCAGGGATAGTATCTGTATCTAAAAGAGTGTCCGGCACATAGTAGGCATTCAATAAATGCTTGATGGCGCCTAACTGAAACCTACTATATTTGCCATGAATTACAGTTGTGGCCTGTAAACCTTAGGGAAAACTAGTCACATACAGGCATAGATTTTTGGGCATAGAGTTATTACAGAAAAATTCTGGCAGATAGTGTGGCTTTTTCTTATTTACAGAAAAGCATCATGTGGGTTAGCAGTGGACCGAGGAACATCTGCAAGGGGAAACCAACCTAGAAAGTCACCCCAACCACCACACATCATCATCTGGACTTCAGTTTGCAAACAGGTCTAAGGATGCCCTCTAGAAGGACCCTTTCACTTCTCTTTCTCTTTTTTTTTTTCAGATAGAAGAGCTTAAAACTACTGCAGAGTCACCAAGGCAATACAGACTATCAACCTCAGACCCATGACTCAAGAAAGGGAGAACTCGCTTAGAATCACAAAATACTTCTATTTTTGAAAAAGAAGTGATTTCTTAAATCAGGTGGTAGTAAGTATGTGACCATTTGTTTTATTACTGATCTTTAAATATGAATTCACTGTAGATATACTTTGGCATTTACAGTGTATTTCATAATAAAAATTGCAAAATAGTAACATTCAAAATAATGTTGCTAAAGATAAGTTAGAGGAAAAACGATAAAAAAAAGCACAGCTGTTCTAAAGAACTGGTCCTTTTATCTCAAAGTTAAGAGAATAACCAGATGGGGATTCAAGGATGAAACAGAGTAAAAGGCAACTCAATTCTGATCTAAACCCATGGAGGTATTGCTGCTTGGGGGCGACTGCATAAAACTGTACTCAGAGTGGTGTGGAGTGCGCCCTTCCAAGGAAGATGTGGGGTGCAATGCCCGGTAAGCAGGCCCGATCTTCAGAACCCTCTTCTACCAGCTATTAACCCTACAAGAGAACACAAGGTATGTGTAGTAACACCCTTGAACACCAGCTACAACACACTGCATCTCTAGAGCCGGCAGACAAGTCAGTTTAGACACCCGCAATTCTAGGAGACCCCCGTAAACCTAAAGACATTGTCCATTGAGTGAAAAGGTTGAGCAGCCATACAGACACTGCATGGGGGCAGAGGAACAGCAGTGGCCCCACTGGTCTCTGAAGGGTCAGGAGTAACACATAGACTGACAAGTGAAGAAAAATCATAGGACAATGAGACAATTCAGCAGCACAAAGGAAGCTATCCAAGCTGAGCCATCGGAATAAATGGCCCTTGACTTAAAACGAATTAATGCAAGAGGCAAATTAACTGACATACCCAGTGAGATGTTTGAAATAGCGACTAAGAAGGAGAAGGATGGCTCCAGCAGTAACCAGATCAGCCCCTCTGAGCTGCCATCTGATGGAATGAATGGAGAGAGTAGCCCTAGAATCCCGTAGCCAGACACCTCGTTACAAGAGGGAAGGGAAGCCTTTTTCAGCAGCCAGGGAAACTTCTGCATAAAAGTTAAGGAAATTCTCCGAACAAACCAAAATGAATGTCAGAACAGTGAATCCAGGAAGGGCATATTATGTAATATATACACATACACACACACACACACACACACACACACACACACACAATGTATCAGAAGAATTAGTGATAAGCAAGAAAACAGTAAAAAGTGCATTAAATCTAAATAATTGCTGATTATGAAGCATAACGTAACTTAAAAAAAAAAACTTAAAAGAGCCAAGAAATGATAAACATACTCATTCTATATTCCAACAATTTCAACAAAATATGGGAAATAGAGGAAGAAAGGAATGTTCTATATGGTTAGCAGGGAGAGATTATAGACACTTCAGCATGAGGTGAAATATAGGAATATATATGTATATAAAATATTTAATGGGGGCTTTGAGAATAGTACATCTGCATATCCATCCATATAACCTCCTTATTGACACACCCCACTGATAGGAAATAAAATAAAAAGTATAAATCCATAATCACAAAGAGAACAGCAAAAGATAATTAGTAAGCAAGGTTTCAAAATTTTTTCTAAGACAGTATGTGGATGGAGGAGCAGGCAAGGATGCCAACGGCCAAAAAAACTAAAAACAAAAGCAGGCTGAGGTACACTGAAGGGGTAGGCATCTGACCTACTAAATGCAGGCTCAGGACATTTCCAGTATGGCGGTGGCTAAGACTGAGAAAACAGTGCTCAAAGAGTAGACCTGGATTGAAAAATCTTCAATAACATATCGTCCAATATGTGTCTCTACGGAGAAACCAGAGCAGTTAGTGTGAGAATCCTCTAAGTTCTTACAGAAAGAATGGAACTTCTAATAGTCCCCTTAAAGTAATGTTGCCTGGGAAAATCTTGTCCATGGATATGTATCTTCCTAGTCGGCTTTTCTGCTGGCTCACACTGAATATGACTAGGCTGCAAAGAATCACCAGCCATGTAAGGAAATCTTACGACAACCAAATTCAATGTAGAGAAGCAAAAAAAAGATGCTCCCAGAGGAAACAGATAAATTGGGGAGGAAACAAGAACTTAAAAACATTTCACTCACAGGAGATTCCATAGGGTACTCCAATCATAAAACGAGAGTAGATTACTGGTAAGTGGAATGGAAAATAAGTCAATGTTCTTAGAAGTAAAATAACATGATTACTAAAACAAATAAAAATGTCAATAAAAGATAAACTCAAAGAACATCTCCCTGAATGTGGACCAAAAATTCAGGAAATCTAAGCAAAAGACATGGCATACAGAGCATGCATCCAGGCGGGGGCGGG